>JALDNG010000172.1:0-187500 GCA_024349245.1 Neodontobutis hainanensis | reverse complement strand
CCATTTCATTGCCCTGTGGTAAGGCTAATATTGCTTTATTACATCCAGGGCGAGTAAGACTGACCTAAAAAGGGAAAATATTGAGGCCTTCCGTTCTTATAGCACTCTCCTCATGGTCAGCACCAACCAGGCCTAAACATCTAACCTAAAATCACTCTGCACGGTTGAAGTTAAAAGCGCATGTTTATGGTATATCAGCTGATGCTGCTTATCTTACCCCTGAAACAGTCAAGAGCGTTAACCAGACTGTCTATGGTTTACGCTGGAGACGTTTTTGTGGTAGATCTACCACAAAAAAACAAAAACAAATGCCCCGTTTCATTAACACAGACCCAGCAGCTCTCCAGGTAAAGCGAGCCCACACAAACCTGACCCCAGCCTCACCATCGCCTCTAGTCTGTCCACCGTAGGCTCCATGTTGAAGGGGACTCCCGCTTCTCCTATCGTTTACAAAAAAAACAAAGGAGCGTGGCGCCACCCCGCGGAGTGGAGTGCTAGTTTTTACACAAACCGTAAGAGACTTGTAGAAACGGAACACCTGTACATCTCCTGCCAGAGCAGAAATACACTCAGGTCTGTGCCCTATCTGACCCTTATGCATCACACCAGTCAGGCTGGTTAAAGACTGACTTCAGATGTTGGAAAAACTGTCAATTCTCTTAAAGAGCATCTTTCTACCTTGTTTTATGTTTGTGCTTTTATACAATTAGAAGCAAAAAATATTACAGAGAGCAAATATTTATAGCTGGGTAGATGTTAATAGCATTTATTACACAATAAGTTGGGACATAAATCCATTTCACTTCAAATGTAATGTTAACCAAACATTTACAAAAGTTTCATACAAAGGTATATTTGAGAAGTGTTCTGCCCATACAGTGCTAGGAGCAATGGAGGTGGAGGGTGGGTGTTTGTGAGGTGCTCTTCAGGACGTCCATGGCTGTGGAGGCTTTACAGTGGATCTGCTCCAGGCTCAGCAGTCATGGGAAACTGCAGCTTCTCACACTGCATCAGCTTTAGGGTTAAGTGCTGAGCAATCTCATTAGGGTCAGTGAAAAGTGCCGCGGAAACATTCTGGAAGAAGGTCAGTCAACATTAGACATTAACATTTCATTATTTATCCAGTCAGTTGTGTGTGGACAGATGATGGTTAACAGGCTGGAGCCTATCCCAGAAGTTTTGGGCTTGAGGCAGAGTTCACTCTGGACAATGGCTGAATAATTTAATTTACTTTGGTACTAACTTTTTCACAACATAAATCAATCAATCAATATTTATTTATATAGCCCCTTCTAACAACACCAGATTGAACCAAGGTGCTTAACAACATTAATAAAAAATAAACATATTTACAAATAGGTTTAAAAACACATTTACACAATAAAAACAGAGCAGTGTCACAGAGCCATTAAGTGCAAAAAGCCATTTTAAATAAATAGGTTTTAAGTTTGGCTTTAAACAGAGGCCGGTCAGTGATGGAACGTAACTCAGTTCCAGAGTTTAGGACCGGCCACTGCAAAAGAACGATCGCCCCACTGTTTGAACCGGGACTGGGGCACCTTCAGCAGATGTTGCCCAGCAGAACGTAGAGCTCTGCTGGTTTGGTGAGGGGTGAGAATCTCACACAGATAAGAAGGTGCAAGGTCTGTGACTGGATTAAAAACAAACTTTAAAATTTTAAAATTAATTCTAAACTGAACAGGGAGCCAGTGCAGAGAGGACAGGACAGGTGTGATGTGCTCGTGTTTACGACTGTTAGTTAGCAGTCGGGCAGCAGCGTTTTGCACAAGCTGCAAACGGTGAAGTCCAGTTTGGTTAACTCCCACATAGAGTGCATTGCAGTAGTCTATGCGGGAGCTGATAAAAGCATGGATGGCTTTCTCCAGGTCA
This sequence comes from Neodontobutis hainanensis, assembly GCA_024349245.1. Lineage (NCBI taxonomy): Eukaryota > Metazoa > Chordata > Actinopteri > Gobiiformes > Odontobutidae > Neodontobutis > Neodontobutis hainanensis. Next base: position 185,610 of record JALDNG010000172.1, on the reverse strand, counting down.
GCACAACTTAAAAAGGCTTTAACCTTTGAAAGGAGGCAAAGCTGAAAAAAGCTTGCCCTAACCACAGAATCTATTTGTCAAATTTTAGACTGCTGTCTAGTTTTATGATAGAACAATGTGGAAACAGGGCAGTGGTGTTGAGCAAAACAATAATGAGGATATTTTGCCTAGACTCATAGATCTGAAGAGGCACAAGAAGAGTGGACTTAATAGATTAACACTTAGTTAATCTAACTGGGCACTTTGAGTTACAAAGTGCAAAGTTTTCACCAATACAGATAACCGTTTACATTCTCTGTTCTCCACTGGTGACATGACATTTACTTTACATTTGGTCCGTTCTGGAGAAAGTAAAGTTCAGCCTCAGACACAGACCTGTTTTTGTTGCGCACTCTTTAAGTCCCACTCGTTAAGTCAACGTGTAGCTGACTCAACCCAGTACAGGTCTGGGCAGCAGCAGAGAGACCCAGACTGTGAGCCTTTTGGTAAAGTGGCTCATCTTTGCAAAAACAGCAGCAGTCTGTCCTACGCAAACACTTTATGTGTATTTTTGTGATAGATAGATCAAAGAGCATTTGCATTTTAACCTTCGTGTTGTCTCTTCATAACTTTTTTCCTTTTGACTCTACTGCTTGCTGGCCACTAAGAAACTGGAAATGGATCTAATTAGCTGGTCTCTGAGCGCTATGGACACTATTTTTTCACCTAAGAAAGGAGGCCCATTTGCCCTGGTCGGACGTCAGTGGCAGGCTACACACAGAACGCCTGGAAGAACTGGCAGGTTCTGTGTTTAGAAGTTATGTCAGTGGAGGATGTAGAGGATGTATTCATTTTTGGATTCATGTTAGCTTATTGGTCTTGGGACTGCCTTAAACTATCGCAAAATTTTTAACACAGCTGCCTTAAAAGCTACCCAGCCGCTGTCTGCTGAAATTAAACAGTGCTTCTGTGATGTGAGTGACAAGCTGAAGGGTTTACAGCAGAGTGTTGCACAGTCTAGGGAACTGATTTGTGTCATCTCAGCCCCGGACTGCGTACACGGAGAAAAGAGTCGATATGATTGAGAATCAGACCTGTGAGCTGCTATGCAGTATTACGGGACTGAACACGAAACTGGATGAAACATCGAAGTTTAATCGAAGGTGTAGTTGCAATCTTTGTGTCCCGATCTATGTCTAAATGGAATACGTTGCACCGTTATCACCGAAGCAAGTTCCTAGTTTGTGAATTTTGTTCACTTACAATGTGATGCAATAAAACCTTCCTGATTCCTGATTATGCCCACACTGTAGAGACAATGCCCCATTTTATACCTTCATTAGGGCTCGGCAGCAAGATCAACTTTGTGATCCTCCTGATGCTCAGGTACCCACTGAGAAGAAATGCTGGTGCTCTGTGCTCTGTCTTTAGTAGGTCTGGCACAGGGCAGGTGTGTGTGCTGGTGTTTGAAAGCAGTTTGTACCAACCAAAAAAGAGAACCCACCTTCAGCTCCTCTATTCTGCTTTCCCTCATGCTGAACTCTCGTAACATGAAGTTCTTTCCTGCCTTAAATGCAAAAGGAAAACATTAATACTTCAGACTTTTACAGACATATTTTGACGTCTCATGTGAAGGGGGAAATTGTAAAAAAACAAAAACAGACAACCACACACTCATTACTGTGGTTCCAACTTTGCACGTTTTGATTTCTATGCATGTGTGCATTGTGCAGCTCAAATGTTGTTCTATTAATAAAAACATATAATTTAATGGAACATGGACATGTTTACAGTGTAATAATAGTAAAATACGGCTAGAATTCCCCCAAATTAATGAATGCAGGGACTAAGGAAGGGTTTTTCCCCATTTTTTGATTCATTTGGGCAAATCAATTAAGGTCAAGGTCATTTCCATCATGAGACACTGCTGATTCATGTTAATTAGGTATTTTCTGGACTGAAGGTCATAGTGAAATGGCCTTACAGTGAAAAGGGCAGGACCAAAGAGGTGTTCTATAAAGGACAGCACAAAATGATTAAAACTTGCCTCGTGGTATAGTCGTGTGTCATTTATTCTGATCAGCACCCCATCCACTCGAAGGAAGAAGCGCAATAACACGAAGAAACTGGTGGGCATCACCCTCTGAAAGGCATGTGTTAAGACAGACATAAAACATGCAACGACCAGCCAGAGTCAAATGATGATGTCACTTACAATTTTAACGCCGATGGTGGAGACTCCATGGTCATGGAGCTCGTCCTCGAACAGAAGCACCTCATTAAAAAACATGATCTGTTCTCGCACCTTCAGCTTGTCCAGGTCAATGCGCTCCTCTGTCTCACATGCCTGTGTTCATAGTCACATTTCAGGTATTTTTACTTTACATTTAAATTACATTTATTTATTTAGCTGACGCTTTTAACCAAAGCAAATTACATTGAGCTTCTAATTACCAGTGTTACAGTCACTGGAGGCAAGGTGGGTTAAGTGTTTTGCCCAAGGACACAACAACAGTTTGAACTGTGGGGAGACTGGGAATCGAACCACCTACCTTCCGGTTGACCACTCTACCACTGAGCCACTGAATACATGTGTAGTGCCCACCTTCATGTGCAGCCCATCTCCAATCAGAGTGCCTCTGTAGTCCGTGGTGTAGGTCCAGTCATAAGGTCGAAGAACTTCTTTAGAGTGTTCAGAGTCGGCTCTGCAAGAACACATAATCATGTTATTACTCTGCTCCTTACTCTGAACTATCTGAAAAGCCACACTGCTATATTCGTGCCTGCTCTGCTGCCATTCTTGGGCACATGCCACTTTGACAGAATCCTCCATGTTGTTAACTCTTTTAAGGGCATCAATGGCGTTGAACTCTATGCCATAGCCATCTATGTGTTGGATGCGCAGGAGATTATCCCCAAACAACATTTCTGGAAGGGAAGGCATGTTCAACTCATCTGATAACCTGAAAAGACACACACTGTTCAAAATCAGCACAAAGTACACAATCAATATTTAGAGAGCACTTTATTGTAAATCCATAGCTCCTGGCCATCTCCCATACTCTGTACATTTACTCTGCACTAAATGCACCTAGTGTCAGGCAGCTCAACTGCATCCTTTCCTAGACTGTCTCTGTTGGCCTTTTCCCTGTCCTGACCAGCCATGGTATTAATGCTCTCTGTACAGAACTAAATTAGAAACACACAAAGGAACAAGGGGCTGGTACCGTTCAATGTCCTTGGATTTCATGATGTGGTTCTGTGCAGCCGTCACTGTCCACGTCCCAAAGGTAAAGTCCTGCTTACTGCTCCTGAAGCCTCCCTGTAACAGCATGGTGTAAGGGGTCCTGAAACAAACATACAGACATAAAACCCACTGTAAATCAGGTCAAACCAGGTCTATTATCCATTCATTCATTCTCTTCCACATATTCGGGCCAGGGTTACAGTGGCAGCAGTCTCAGCTGAGACGCTCAGACTCTCCTTTCCCCAGACACTTCCTCCAGCTCTTCAGGGGAAATGCAGAGGCGTTCCCAGGCCAGTTGAGAAACATAGTCCCTCCAGCTCATGACCATAGCTGAGCATATGAGCTGTAGATTGACTGGTAAATCAAGAGCTTTACATACAGCTCAGCTCCTTCTTCACCATGACAGACCGGTACATGAATCACTTTAGAAGCTGCACCCATCCGTCTGTCAATCTCCTGCTCCAGTCCTCCTGCTCAGTCGAATACCTTAAGGTCAACAGCAGCCCAACTCAGCGTCACCTTTTTGATGCACACAACAGGCACCACAGCTCTGAGCGGCCGCGTCAACAATGGAGGTGGAGAACATGTTCGACTTGGATTCAATGTCTCCAGCCTCCCTCTGGATCATAACAAAAGCACGACTAAACAGGTCGAAACCAGGTATAAATCAGAACTACTAAAAGACGGCTAAAACGGGACCTGAAAGCATGAACAGTCGGAGGTGAAGTCCGGTATGAGTCGGCGCTCGGCTCTGGCCTGACTGTGGTGCTGGATACGTCCTGACTGTCGAATTGGAGAAGTCTTGAATGTGTGGAGGAGAAGACTCCCAGAGACGGCTGCAGTCCGCGGTCAGCGGTCAGCGCTCAGCTCGGACCCTCTCCGGTGCTCTTTCGCCCCCGTCTCGGATCATAAGTGGTCCTGGGTGGAATCGCGCTATTTGGAGTAGTCCGCCTCCAAAATGTGTCCGCTAGACTTTGATTTGACAAAATCGTTCCGCTACTTCATAGACTACCAGTTTCACGCATATTCACACCGTTGTTAGTACATTATTCATTTAAATATTTTTCCTTTATCTCAATATAATTGCTTTCTACCGTTTAATATTTTTCCAATTGTTATACTTACACATCCACTGATAAATATTGTGGATGAGAGAGGGGGTTTAATATTTGCCCCGACAACACTGAAGTAACCGGTATTACCGCGCTAAACACAATGGGGCAGCATTGCACCGGTAGGCGCCTGGCGCTCGTTTAGATTTTAACATCTTACAATGTTTTAAAACGTTTGTGGAAATGCACAAGTTTGGAAGTCCACAGACTGCACTCGAAGGAGCTCATCATGTCACTAAATGATATAATAAAACAGGCCAGATCTGCCTATTTCTCTACTCTTGTTCTGAACAAGAAAAATCCTAAAGTCCTGTTTGACACAATATCAAGAATTGTCTCTCCTTTAGCTCCTCATTTACCAGTCCACTCAAAGTCTGACTGCAACAGGTTTTTACATTCCTTTGTGAATAAGGTACATGATATAAGAGCCTTTATCTCCTCAGTGCTCTTGGTCCACCTTCTCACCTGTCACTGAAGAGGATATTATGGGTCTACTAAAAAAGGTGAAACCATCATCGAGCCCTCTGGATGTAATGCCAGCTTTGTTGCTTTTAAATGTATTTGATTTAGTTGGTCCATATGTTGTTAAACTGATCAACCTTTCTCTTTTAAATGGTTCTGTGCCCAGCTCTTTTAAACAAGCGGTCGTCAGCCCCATTCTGAAGAAGCTCAATTTGGATTCTTTTGAACCAAACAACTACAGGCCGATCTCTAAGTTGCCTTTTTTAATCTAAAATCCTGGAGAGAGTGGTGGCGGAGCAGCTGACTGCGTTTCTTAATGAAAATAATTTTATAGATAAATTTCAGTCAGGCTTCCGAAAATGTCATTCAACTGAGACTGCCCTGCTGAAGATATCAAGATATTATGCTGGCGGCTGACTCTGGGCAGTACTCTGTCTTAATCTTACTGGATTTATCATCTGCTTTTGATACTCTGGATCATAATGTATTGTTAAAGCGTCTGCAATATGAAACGGGTTTCTCTGGATCAGTTCTAAAGTGGTTTTCTTACCTGAGTGACAGATCATTTTGTGTCTTTATTAACAGTATTCTGTCTGAAATTACCCCTCTGTCATATGGAGTTCCTCAGGACTTAGTCCTAGGTCCTCTTTTGTTTTTATTGTACATATGCCCTCTTGGTGAAATAATTCACGGTTTAAAAATGTGTCTTATCACTTTTATGCTGATGACATTCAGTTGTACTGTTCTTTTAAAGACTCTGAGTTTTATAAACTTACTGAATTGTTGAACTGCTTGTCTTGCATAAAGAACTGGTTATACAATAACTATCTACAGCTGAATACAAAAAAGACTGAAACTTTAATCTTTGCACCTGACCAAAAAATACCTCAAATCAAACAACACCTTGGTTCCCTGGGTTCTTCCGTCCAGTCAAGCCTCAGAAACCTTGGTGTTCTGTTTGACCGGTCAATGTCTCTGGACAGTCATTCTAGACAGTTGGTCAAAAACTGTTTTTATCATTTAAGAAACATTTATAAATTGAGAGTTTTATTGTCTAAAGCTGACTTGGAGATGATTATTCATGCTTTTATTTCTTCTCGTCTTGATTATTGTAATTCTCTTTTTATTTGTTTGAACAAATTGTCTCTGAGTCGGCTACAAATGGTACAAAATGCTGCAGCCAGGCTTTTAACTGGAACCAACAGAAGGGCTCACATTTCCCCGGTTTTATCCTCTCTTCATTGGCTTCCAGTCAAATTCAGAATTGATTTTAAAATTTTAGTCTTGACTTTTAGAGCTCTACATGGACAACCCCCCCAGTACATCACTGACCTGCTGACCCCTTACTCCTCCTCACGTGCTCTTCGGTCTTCTGGTCAAAACCTTTTAACGGTCCCCAAAACGCGTTTTAAAACCCGGGGAAACCGGTCTTTCCAAACAGTCGCCCCCAGACTCTGGAACGCCCTGCCCCTGTCACTGCGAGTGGACGTTTCTGTTGATTCTTTTAAAAAGCAGCTGAAGACACTTTTATTTAAACAAGCTTTTAGTTGATTGGGCTTTTTATGTTTTAATAATTTGTGGTATTAATTTTTTATTCTCAAAGTTTTATTGTTCTTTTATTGCACTTTGTAAAGCACTTTGTGATTTATATCTGTGAAAGGTGCTATATAAATAAAATTTACTTACTTTACTACTTAAAAAATTATAAAATTCCTTGATGGTGAATAGTTGATCAATGAACTGATCTGAAAGTAATACCCCATAACATAGTTCCACAAATTTGCAAATGAACAAGTAAAAAAAAGTGTTATAAAATCTTTGGTAGTAGTTTGCACTGGTTAATTTACTGGTACAGGCACAAAATCAATATACCACCCATTAAACACTCAAACAATTAACTGATTGTATTAAGTAACATTTTCTTTATTGAATATTCCTAAAAGCAAACAGTTGTATTGTTCCTTAAGCTCGTTAAATGGCGTTCTTCTTTTTGGCCTGATGACAGACTGAAAGCTGCCAAAGGGACGCTTAGCAACGCGCACATAAATGGACCAGTAAGAATTGAGTTACAGACATGTACGCAAAGTACGCTGCTTTAGCTTTAAGATTGCAATTGACAAAAAAACACAAAACAAAAAAACAAAAAAAACAAAAGGCACAATTGGGACAGGAAGAGTGGAAAACATTTTTGTGTTTTTACAGATATCTCCCGGGAGACGAGGCTTAAAAACTGGACTGTAAAGGCTAAAACGTGACGTATTACGTATAGGATTAATAGGTGCAGACCATTACCAACTGGCTTTGTCTAAACTGTTGGGCTGCAGTCACCTTGAAGAACGAAAAAGAAACTCCTCCAGATATATGGCTACTTTTGGAAACCCAATTTATTCTTTAGGCTCCATTGTTTTTTTCCTTTAGGCTTTAATGAATTGTTCAGTTAATGTGATATAGAATGTAGCCACATACAAGATACAACTCAATACAAGTGAACAATTATTTATTTTAAGAAAACCATACCTAACAACATATTTGTTGACCTAAACACACACACACACTCACACACTTCTATCTCCCAGTAGGGCACAAAGCTGGCTCTAAAACCCTGGATGTGGTGGGGAGCTATAGATGCCTTGGAGTTGGCCCCACTTTCCTTAAAAAAATTAACCTGGAGTGAAAAATAAGTTTCTTTGTTATTTCTTGTTTGTTTGTTTCAAATAAACTTGCCTCTGTGTGCCTTAGTTACTTGCAAATTTAGCTTCAATTAAAAAAAAAGATACAATTTTTATACTGTCCAGTTTACTCTGGACATCAAGGACAAATTCGACAAGGGATGATTTTCCAACTGGACTACAGCCCCAGACCAACATTGATACATGGAGTTGTAAATAATGTCTTTGTCACCCTCTTTTGTTGAATATAGAATAGTGTTTGAACCAAGTTGAGCCCGTTGTGGGTAAATACTATGCCATAGCAAGATTTATATTGTGAAACTGCATGACTAAACTTTAAAAAGCCATTGTATTTGAATATTGTCTTTTTGAAAGTGACTTGACCTGTGATTAAAACTGCATCAAAAAGGCATTTTACACAGACCACAAAATCATGTTTTCACAGATTTATTTCTCTTAAAATGTGAATAGCCTATTGTTTAAAACCGTAAAAAATACTAAATTAACATGAATAACAAATAAATGGTGGTTATTTGCATTGAAAACTCCAGCGTTCTAACTAAGCAATCAATTGGGATTCCAAAAACACTCTGTCCTCGATTTACTAGTCTGGCTATGTGGCTAGGCTAACAGTAACATAAACACAATGTTTGTATAAATGAGCAAATAATTGATTTAAGGCATTAGGAATAATCTGTTTTTATTTTACTACCTTGTGGTTTCAAGGCACCGTTTGATTTGGGTGGCCCATTCTTCCAGTGGGTCCACAATAGCACATTTATTTTCATGTGGATACGTGGCCTTTGCAGTGTAAAACATTTCAGAATGTGTATTTTAAAATTTAACTGACTGCATATATGTTTAAGTATGCTGTAGAGAAATGAGGCCTGGAATGACAATATTGTTATTCCAGGCCAGAGGAATTGTTGGCTAATGGCATTTCAGTTTTTTTTTTCTGCCCCACGTGAGCCCCTGTTGGTGTTGTGTGAAAATCAGTAATGATGATAATTTACTTTGTAATCTGACATATCAATGCACAGTACCCTTTTTACATGCCACTTGTGGAGTAAACGTTATTGTTGTTATTTTAGCTAAGCACTCCTAGTTTTGGAACTGGGTTAAAAGAAAATTTCCCTTAAATTAGAAATAGGCATGTTACTAGGATTTGGATTATAAAAATTACATTTTCGTTCCATTTTTATATCAAGATGTGATCCCAAAAATTGTTTTATCTAGTAAAAGTGCTTCAGTTCCAAAAAACACTTGCCTCCCATTTTGAACATGTGGCTAGCATTAGCATGTTAAAACTTATCTCCAACTTTATATTTTGCTGCCTTGCGGCAAATTTCTGTTTTTAGTGCTTTAGTTGATCCATTTTTATAAGTAGAATGGATCTTAATAAGATAAATATCCTTGTGCATTCTGGGATCCATACTTGCAGTGTAAAATGCTAATGTGTGAGAATAAGTTTAACTAAGCTATTCACTGTCCAGGCTAGATGTAATGTAGCAGTTTACATGTATTTGGAATGCTGACCCTATGACCTTAATGTTTTACCATTGACGGTATAAGGGCTGGACATAGCAAGCCCATACCTGCCAACCTTGAAGAAATTTTATGAGTACTACTCCTTCCCCGCGAGGACCTGAAAGCCCACACACCTGTGAGAAACCTATGAGATACCTAACACTATAAATACATATACACATAATATCCTTTCACCAATTAAGATTTATTGGTTACTCCATAACACTAGACCATAAATTTTATACAATTATTGCACTCACTCTGAACATTTTTTACAGGAAAACCATGAAAACCTCTTCCAACAGAAAATCTTGTCAGAAATAAAAGTAAACTGAAATTATTCTTTGTAAATAAATAAATCAAAACATTAAATAAATGTGCAAAACAAGCAGTTATCTAATAGCATAAAAGTTTGCTAAAAACAAAACAAAAAAAATTTCCATTCATAGTGTTTAAACTGTTGCATTGTTTAACTTATTAAAGGTTGCAGATTTGGCTTTTTTAAGTAGTGCGTCAGTGAAAGTCTCTTTGTAACAAATGCTGCTGAGGCAATCATGACTTTTCTTGTCACCAGAGAACTTAGCATCTCTGTACTCAGGCTTGCACGACATTGTGTTTTGTTTTTAGTGACCAAGCTCAAAATCCTTTCATAGTCTGCATTGCTGTGAAAAATCACACACACCCCAAGCATAACTGTGGAGAGGTTTGCAAAAAGTTTCTTCCCTCCTGATTCCATTACACCTAATTCTCTCCAAGCTTCATCAGCCCGTTTGGTAAGAAAACCAACATCCACGGTGGAGGACTGAAGAGCCGAAACTCCTCCTCCACTTCATCCACTGTAACACCATTTCCCAAGAAGCAGGGGAACCTGTCTATGAAATATGTCAGTGAGGAGAATTTGGCTGTTTGCCGTCTGCTTACATCAGCTACAGCAGCATGACACAGTAATTCGTCCCCATAGGGGAATTTAGAGACCATGTACTCAACAGCTGCAGTGAAATATTTCCTTACATCCCTGAAGAAAGCTGCAAGAGGTAAGTTAGCTTGACTTTTGATAAATGTCTTTATGTCATGTCCAATTGACAGCTCATCATTAGGCAGCTGGTGTTCACTGGATTTGTACAGAGTGGGTTGGCATCCTTTCTTTACTTCTTCCATAATTTCCACAACACATTCAGGTTTGCAGAAGGCCAAAAGCATTTTTTGCAACTGTAGCTCCAATATCTGCATCAATATGGGCACACGTGGTTCTTCTTTCTGCAGGTTCTGATTTGCAGTTTCAAATAAAGGTATAGCTCTCTTTTAAAAAAAGACCTTATAGCTTGGACTGTGGGTCAGTCAAGAAAGCATAGACCCTCTGTGGTTTTGTGACTTCTGTTTTTTCTATCTTCTTTTCCACTTCTGTTTTCTTTTTGTACAGATCCCTCTGTTTTTTGCCTATTTCTTTTTTTTTTTAAATGAATTGGTTTAAGTCAAACCCCTTAGGTGGTTGAGCTGACTGCTGTGGAGTGCTTGGTGCTGCCAGCAGCTGTTTGGTTGTAGGTCCTGTCTGCTGCCGTTTTTGTGTAGGCTCTGCCTGTTGCTGTGTGGAGCTTGGTCCGATCTTGGACTTTCTCTGGTGGACTTTGGTCTTCAAAAAGCTGGAGGACAAAGTCTTTGAGACAGCAAGCTTACCCAAGGTAGGTGTGAGAGTTGAGGGCTTAGGGGCAGCTGGGCTCTTCAGAGAGGGATGAGCTGAGGATGTGAGAGGTCTAGCTGCCTTCTTCCCTGCTGCCTCTTCAGCAAAAAACAGAGCCAGAGGTTCCCACTGCTGGAGGAATCGATTGACACATTTGCCAAGAGCCAGCCAGTTGGTCGAGGACAATTTCAAAATCTTCCTCACATCAGTGTCGCACATCTTTTGTAGGTCTTGCAGCAAAGCTTTCCTCTTGCTACTCTTGTCAAGGTAGTAGTAGATCGAGATGAGCATATCTTCAATGTCAATACATAGGCTTCTTGAAGCCTTTTCCGCAGCTAAATGCATTAGGTGGCATGCACAGCCAACCATGTAAATTTTGGGATTCTGTGACTTAATGAATGCTGCAACACCTTAACCCGTGCATGACAGAGGCGTTGTCAGCAGAAAAGCTTACACAATTGCCCCATGGTATTTTCCTTTTGTTTAGTTCCTGGTCAATGAGATTGTATATCGCTTCGCCAGTAGACTCTCTACACTCAACAATTTTCAGGAGTACTACAACTATTTTTCCAACACTGAGATCATGCTGCATGGGGAATTGTTAGGATTTTATAATATGAAGCACTTTTTACAACTGTTTTGTATGTTATTTGCACTCTCTGCATGATACACTGCACCCTAAATTAGTACAATAAATACCTCATCTGTTTAATCCAGTTAGAACCGGTTGGTCACCCCTGGCTGGGACACATAGTGGAAAACTACTGATTCTGTGGCAGGAAGTGCCCTCTCCTGTGAGAGGTGTGGCCAAAGGTTAGAAACCCGAAAGCATTGTGTTGACCAGCAGCACAACACGTGGGCTGACCTCATGTTAACTACGTGTTGTGACCCAGCGCTGGCTTGTACCTTTTTCTGAGTGGAATTAAATGGACAAACGTTACATTGGTTTTATAGTTTTATTGAAGAAATATTAGTTCCAACACTCGTACCAAAAGAGCTGGGAGAAACTGGTTCTCGGAGTAACAGAATGGTACATAAGGTCACTGATGACCTGTTCATTATTTGAGGAAAGTGTGTTTAATATAGCTAATGTCTTGGTTCGGGCACAGGTGTACTGCTGGGCAATTTGACTATCTGGAAACATCTTCTTGAATAATGGTCCGGCATGGTCAGCTATAGACACTGGCACATTGTGCTCAGCAATAAAGTTCGAAAAAAGTGTTTCTGCCCTGATGGTCCTTAGAGCTTGATTTCCAAAAAACTTTGTAGTGATCTTAGGGACTGAGGCAATGGCACTTTCCAGTTTCTTGTGCTTTGTTCCTTCCACATGGCGTCTGCAATCCGAAAATGTAGGTGGAGAAGGGCGGGGGATTATATTCTTGCATGTTACAAATATTATGAATTCATTACACACCCACAAACACACACACACATCAACATTCAAAATTCATTCAAAGGATACATGTAATTTACATTAAAATACATTAAAATACATTGTTTGGATCTTCACTAATACCTTCTAGATTACAATAAAATATTAATACTGTGTAGTGGTAAATGGAGTGGATGAATGGCTGAACATGTATTGAAACTACACAAATGTTGTCTTATATATCCAATATTTTGTGCCCATATTTTGTTAGTCTAACCAATAGGAGGCGGAGTGAGCTAATAAATAGGCCTAAGTAGTACATTTACATTTTACATTTAGTCATTTAGCAGACGCTTTTATCCAAAGCGACTTACAAGGGAGGAAAACAATGGAAGCAATTTCAACAACACAAGGTAACAAAAAGCATAAGTGCACCAAAAACTAGTCAGTTCAAACCTAGCACAGCATACAAAGCTAAGGATAGGAAAGAGATATGTTTTCAAGCGTTTTTTAAAGATGTCTACAGAATCTGCTGATCTTGTAGCAGCAGTAGATCATTCCACCAATGTGGAACAGATCCAGAGAAAGTATGCGAGAGTGATTTTTTTCCTTTTTGGGATGGTACAACCAGACGTTGTTCATTTGCAGATCGCAGGGATCTGGTAGGAACATAGGTCTGTGTTAGTGAGTGAAGATATGAGGGGGTGGAGCCAGTGGTGGTCTTGTAGGCCAAGAGCATAGCTTTGAACTTAATGCGTGCCTCAACCGGGAGCCAATGTAACCTAATGAGGAGAGGAGTTGTGTGCGCTCTCTTCGGTTCTTTAAAGACCACTCTTGCTGCTGCATTCGGGATGAGCTGCAGAGGTTTGGTTGTGCAGGCAGGGAGTCCAGCCAGAAGAGCATTGCAATAATCCAGTTTGGACAAGACAAGAGCCTGGACTAGGATTTGCGTAGAGTGCTCCGATAGGAAAGGTCTAACTTTCCTAATGTTGTAGAGGATGAATCTACAGGACCTGGTGGTGCTGGCACACATGACTTGTGAAGTTTAGTTGATCATCAATTACCACTCCCAGATTTCTGGCAGTGCTGGACGGTGTAATGGTTAATGAGCCTAGTTGAATGGAGAGGTTGTGGCGGGTCTTTGGGTTGGCAGGAATCACTAGCAGTTCTGTTTTTCCAAGGTTCAGCTGCAAGTGATGGTCCTGCATCCAAAGTGAGATGTCACTCAGGCACGCCGAGACACGAGCAGAGACTGTCGGATCATCAGGTTGAAATGACAAGTGGAGTTGAGTGTCATCTGCAGCAGTGATAGGAAAAGCCATGCTTCTGAATGACAGAGCCAAGGGATGTCATGTATATGGAAAAGAGTAGTAATGTGTTAAAGATGAGAGTAAGACCAGGTTACACTTAGCCTTCTGAATTACACTGCGGAAACCAAAAGTAGCCTAATACCCACTGGAGGAAGAAGGGTTGTTTCTCAACAGAACATAAAATATATTCATTTTATTTTATTTTTCGTGTTTGCATTTATGAGGAAAAAATAATGTTATGGACGTGAGCGCTAAAAAAAAAGCGGAAAAAAGTGTCACTAAAAGTTGCTTGATAAGCTAGCCTATTGACACTATGAACGTTTATTTCTCATCATCCTTTTATTTTTAATATAACTATGTTTCTGGGGATGTGGAGTGTTTTTTTGTGTATTTGAGTTCGTTACCTGTTGCCCCTTGGTGACTGATGTCAATGTCCGTCTTGCAGATGGTGCAGAACGCATGATGAGGTAGCCTGGACATCTGGAGGCAAGGCCATCTCTCACGATAGCTGTCTAAAAATCATAAAAATCTAAAACTCATAAAAATAGGAAATAGCAGGGAGTTAGTCCTCACGGAAGGGACAACCTCCAAAAAATTGTAACTAACCGCTTGACCATTAGTGACCTTCGCAACACTATTAATAAGCAGTTTAGTACTATTGCTAGCTGTAGATTTATTTTTGAAGATGACAAACATGGTGCTTAGTAAAGTAGGAAAATATTGGTGTAAAAGTGAAATTCACCTGAAGTAGAGCAGCACCAGAGGGCTCAGTGAAGGAGCAGTGATGTTAAGTTTCACTCAGGTCTCTGTCGGAGCCAATAATCGTAGAAGGGGTAAATAATAGTGACCTGAAAGGGAGATATAATCATTAAATTAGATAATGCTTACCTATGGTTACCTAATGATGCACTTCGTTATACCAATATAATATTCTATACATAATTTGGGTAAAAAATAAATATAAGAAAGGCATGTGGAAGTGCCATCAGTTATAAAACGAGATTTAGCAATAAAAAAGGAAACATTGCTCTGGTTACAGTTCACAACTAGCATATGTTCGCATGCAGGTAACAATGATCTTTTTAATACCTTAAAAAATACTTTAAATACTAGATGTTGATTAAAATCAAGTAGTTTATAGAAATTAAAAAATTGAATTAAAAATAAATATAACATTTACCCCAAGTTAGCCAGCAGTCATAAATGCAGCAAAGACAGTGGATGAGCTTGACTTCGCTCAGTGACTGTAGAAGTCACTGAGCCTTCTACCGTCAATGGCTTCGCTGCTATCTGCAGGACTTTCAACTTTCAACAAGCCCGGTTCTGATTGGTTCGCTGGTTACCATGCTAACGCGTCCAGCCCTTCTACAGTCATTGTGTAATACATTTTACACATTTCAAAATAAAGTTAAGCAACCTAATGTTGCTTAATGCACAATTAAAGCTTATACATAACACATCACAAACAGGTGTCTGTCAGTGGCATGTGGACCACGAGTACAGATTAAAAAAGTCCAAATTTACTAGTATTTTTTTTTATTTAATATCTGGTTACTTTCTTGTTTTGTCCTTGTTTGTTTAAATATTTCTGACTTATTTCACGTTTAATCTTATTTTCTCATTTTTTTTTTTTTATTGGGAATGTTATTTAACACATTCATAATAAACTGAACCTAAATACAAGACAGGGCCACATCCACTACTGCATGGGCCACATCCACTACTGCATGGCCTACATCCACTACTACCTGGGCAACAATGCTGCGTTGGCCACATCCACTGCTACAACCACTGCTGCATGGGCTAGATTCATTGCTACCCGGGCTACATATACTGCTGTATGGGCTATCCACTGTTTACTGGCCTTCACTCTTTCTCTTCACTCTGGACAAGATTTACAACAAATAGGAATATAAATCACCAATGAGGAAGTGGTTACACCAATCCAGAATAATATAACTGATTTGGCTTCTATTAACAACAATACACAGGTAGGCCTAATTCTACTGTGCCCTTTCTCCAAAGACTAAGAATATTTCAGAATATATATATATATATATATATATATATATATATATATATATATATATATATATATATACATGGTTTTAAAAATATATAACAAAAGTGCTTCAGAAAACATTTTCTTTCCAAACTCTAATTATTTTACTTTGTTAATTTTTTTTATAACATTTATTTTTATTAAACGCATAATTATTGATTTTTTTTTATTTTTTTTTTTATCCTGACAGTCTGGTGTATAACGCTGTTTGAGAGTGTCGTGGAGTGGGCGTGTGACCCTCGGGCTTTTTTCTTTTCAAGATGTCCTGGATGAGAACTGAGACATGTAATAGGCTATAATATAAATATGTATACTCTTGTGTGTGTATATATATTTATATATAAATAAATAAATAAACACACACACACACACGCGGTATAAATAAATAGGTGCACGTGGCAGAGTGGTTAGCACTCCTGCCACACAGCAAGAAGGTCGTGAGTTCAAAACTCAAAGATTCTCGGTCTCCGGTCTTTCTGTGAGGAGTCTGCATGTCCTCCACGTGTTACCGTGTGTTCTCTCCGGGTACTCCGGCTTCCTCCCACTGTCCAAAGACATGAATGTACAGGTTAATTGGCAACTCTAAAGTGTTCCTAGTGAATGAATGTGAGAGTGAATGGTTGTCTGTCACTGTCTGTCTCTATACATCAGCCCTGTGACCAACTGGCCACTGTCAAGTGTACCCTGCCTCAGGCTCAAAGCTGCTGGGATAGGCTCCAGTCACCTGCGACCCCTAACGGGACAAAGTGGGCGGCAGTGGCTCAGTGGTAGAACGGCCGTCCTTCAACCGGAAGGTAGTAGGTTCGATTCCCGCTCGCCCCACAGTTCATACTGTCGTTGTGTCCTTGGGCAAGACACTTAACCCACCTTGCCTCCAGTGTCCATAGCACTGGTGTATGAATGTGTGTGACTGTAGAGGTGTGTTTGGTGGTGGTAGGAGAAGGTTGTGAGCGCCGGTTGTGTGGCAGCCCCCTCTCTGTCTGCCCCAGGAGTGAATGTGTGTGAATGGGGTGAGTGGAAGCTTCATGTAAAAACACTGTTGTAAAGCACTTTGTGATAATTATCTGAGAAAGGTGCTATATAAATAAATTACTTACTTACTTAAAGTGGTAGAAAAAAAAATAAAAAAATGAATGAACGCGGTATAAATATAATACTCTACCTATCTCAAAGTTTGGTTCGATGTTTGGTGGAAACTGCTGTAGCTAAAGCATGAAAACATTTCGCCCTATTTTGCCTTATGGTGGCGCCCTTGCTCAAAGACCGTTTAAGAGGTTCCATGACAGAGGCTTGAGCTAAACACGTTCTCGCGACAGGGGATGCAGTTCTCAGCAATGGATAACATTTTCGGCAGGTCATGGAATTTACGGCATTACACCGGAAGCACGGGGAAAGAATATGAGCGGCGGGGCTAATAGGGCGCCATCGACTACGGCTTCAGCCTTTTCTACCGAGTAGCACAAAAAGACAACGTTGGATATATGGCTTCTTTTGTGACCGAGGTCCTCGCCAGTTCTGGCAAACTCGAGAAAGAAGACCTTTCGAGCAAAATTTGCAAATTCTCTCGGAAAGTTCAAGACATAAAGGTACTGGGTTAGCTTTGCTTTGAAGAATTAGGGTTAACAGAGCAGATGACATTCAGTTGTATTATTGTATATTCGTTTGAAAAGTGTACGAATAAATTATACCAGTTATTAAAATGGAGAAATACAGTACGCATGTGGTTGATTCTCTGAAACTGGTGCACTTCGGCCATCTCCGAATCCCTATACATCCTCGCCCTACTCACTTTCCCTCGATTTGTGTGTTCACGCGAGGGATCCGCAGTAAGGGCCGTCTGAAACCTTTGAGTGCTTAGCTTGGCCAGCCGTGACCAACTCTTATTCTATTATTTTCAAAGTTAGTGTGATAGGTACCCATGGCGTCATTTAGCTATCTTTATTTTGAGAGCGCAATCGTAATATAAACCAGCACAGGGGAAAAACTAGAGAGCGGAAAAAACAGAAATTGAGAGCTCGGAAATGAGTTTTCTACCGAGAAAAGTTGTTATCGAAGTATTAGAGCACACACTCTGAAGTCACATCACTGTTTACCTCTGGTGGCTCTCGATTTAAACTTTGCTGAGCGCCCGCTTCTGCGCGCTCTCTTTGAACATTTTTCTCGCCCTCGATGTTTTTTTTTTTTTTCAACCAGATATACGTCATGGCTGTAAGGCTTGACTAGACAATTGTCGATACAACAAGTGTGTTTACTCTCTTACAGTACATATGCATAATGTTTAGGCTCCTTGTGATATATTGGTGGCGCTGTGCGAACAATAGAACTGCGGTCAAGCCATCCCCGTTTGACAAAACACCAGTCTTTATTTTGGAGTGCTCCCGTATTAGATGTTTTACGGTAATGCAAGGAAACAGCGCCTAGACGTCCTCCCGAACTGATCAATGTTCGTTTTTTTACATTTTCAACTCTCGGTAGCTGCGTCTCTCAACAGTTAATATTCAGTTTTTTTTATCATAAATATATATAATTCACAAACTCAATAATCAATTTAGTTTTGAAACGTTAACTTTGATGTTGAAATGATACAACAATGTTTTTGTTAAATTTCAAAGAAATGTCAAAATAATATTAAAGCATGTAATTTAGGAACGGTCTAATGCAGAATTACAAAATAAAAGCCCCCTGATAATTCTGAATTTTTTACACCAAATTTAATTAATTGATTAAAAGTAAACTTGCAGCTGCCAAAGAGTCATTACACTTTTGGTGTGTAGCAGAGGACCTCCTGGTGCTCTCCAGGAAATTTCAGAAGAATCTGATGTAGCATTTCAAAATAAAGGTCAAACAAAATTTCATAACTGGTATGAATTTCTCACCAAATTTTAGATTTGATTTTATAGAAAACTTCTAATTGCCAAAGGGTCATTCCACTTCTGGTGTGTAGCAGATGCCCTCCTTGTGCTCTCCAGGAAATTTCAGGAGAATCTGATGTAGCATATAAAAATAAAGGTCAAACAAAAATTCATAACTGGTATGAATTTCTCACCAAATTTTAGATTTGATTTTATAGAAAACTACTAATTGCCAAAAGGGCATTCCACTTCTGGTGTGTAGCAGAGGACCACCTGATGCTCTCCAGGAAATTTCAGAACAATCTGATATAGCATTTCAAAATAAAAGCCCCCTGAAAATTCATAATTTTCATAATAAATTGACCAAATTTTACATTTGATTTTATAGAAAACTACTAATTGCCAAAGGGTCATTCCACTTCTGGTGTGTAGCAGAGGACCTCCTGATCCTTTCCAGGAAATTTCAGAAGAATCTGATTTAGCATTTCAAAATAAAAGCCCCCTAAAAATTAATAATTTTCATAATAAATTGACCAAATTTTAGATTTGATTTTATAGAAAACTACTAATTGCCAAAGGGTCATTCCACTTCTGGTGTGTAGCAGAGGACCTCCTGGTGCTCTCCAGGAAATTTCAGAAGAACCTGATGTAGCATTCCAAAATAAAGGTCAAACAAATATTCATAACTGGTAGGAATTTCTCACCAAATTTTGCATTTGATTTTATAGAAAACTACTAATTGAAAACTATGAATTTTCAGGGGGCTTTTATTTTGTAATGCTATATCAGATTCTTCTGAAATTTCCTGGAGAGCACCAGGAGGTCCTCTGCTACACACCAGAAGTGGAATGACTCTTTGGCAGCTGTAAGTTTAATTTTAATCAATTAAATAAATTTGGTGTAAAAAAAATAAAATCAGAATTATCAGGGGGCTTTTATTTTGTAATTCTGCATTAGACTGTTCCTAAATTACATGCTTTAATATTATTTTGACATTTATTTGAAATTTAACAAAAACATTGTTGTATCATTGCAACATCAAAGGTAACGTTTCAAAACTGAATTGATTATTGAGTTTGTGAATTATATATATTTATGATTAAAAAAACTGAATAACTGTCAAAAGAGACGCAGCTACCGAGAGTTGAAAATGTAAAAAACAAACATTGATCAGTTCGGGAGGACGTCTGGCCGCTGTTTCCTTGCATTACCGTAAAACATCTAATACGGGAGAACTCCGAAATAAAGATGGGGCTGGCTTGACTGGTGTTTTGCGAAACGGGGATGGCTTGACCGCAGTACCATAGAGGCAGAAATCCAAAACAAAAATGGAGGACGAAGTCATCGTGGCAGCTTGTGGGTTACGATACATCTTTGTACTTTTAGGGAGGAAGGAATCTTAAAAGAGCTTGCTCGAAGTAAAGTGAGTGAGGGGGTCAGGAAACTCGGGTAAGTTGCAAAAAACGCCTTTTAATTCATTAGTTTTATATATATTGAGACAACTAGCTAGCTTAAGCCTGAGCTAATTTGCTGTACTTTAGAACGAGTTTTTCACTGACGGGTTTGTGTTGTTTATTCAGAGGAAGTGTGCAGGAAAAAAGTGGAAGAGCTTGAGGGACATGTATTGAAAGGAGATGGAGAAGAGGAGTGGGTTAGCAGCAGCTTTAGGAACAAGTGGAAGTACTCTGCGGTTCTGTCTTTACTTGACCCCTCGTTTTCCCACGAGAGACATTCGGGCCTGTGGCAAGTGGGTACGAGGAGGACCGGACCGCAGGGTAGGACCAGGGCGAGGCAGCAGCGCATTCAGAGACGGGAGGAGTGTGGACAAGTGATACCACACAAGAGGTGTGTGTGTGTGTGTGTGTGTGTGTGTGTGTGTGTGTGTGTGTGTGTGTGTGTGTGTGTGTGTGTGTGTGTGTGTGTGTGTGTGTGTGTGTGTGTGTACTCACACACATACACAACGGTCTCTGCTTGCATCTCGGCATGTCTGAGTGACACCTTAAGCTTAACCTTGCAAAAACAGAAGTGCTTGTGCTTCCGGCCAACCCAGGTACCTGCCATAACCTCTCCATTCCACTAAGTCTATCAACCATTACAACGTCTAGCACTGCTAGAAATCTGAGAGTGGTAATTGATGATTGAATTGAAGTCATCCTGTTGTGTCCAATACTGACCCCTCAGACTTTGACACAATTGTATGGAATAAGTCATGAACGCACAGCCACTTCAATGCTATAGAGTCTTTATTGTTTCACAACCAACACAATAATGACCCGAGTAGACTATTACCCAGCTCTACTAAAGATGTACAGTAATCACTCTTTCTGTAAGGCTTTGATGAGCCTTTGAAAATCTCCTCATTAACTCTGTGATGTCATTCTGTAAGGCCTTGAGCCCCCCTCTCCTTCTTCTGTAACCTTGGGTAACAGGCACCCATGTCTCCATCATGGTCTTCACTGTGTGTGTGTGTTCTTTAAACTTATCATGTTATAAATCAGCTCTTCTGACATTGTTTTCTCTTTTACTTTTATACATTTCTAGATGTATTAATATAACATCCTTTAACTGATTACAAACCATGCATAACTATAAATCATAAACGCATAACATAACTCATCATGCATAAATGAATGACTAAATAAATACACAGAAATAAACACATAAAAACATAAAAATGACACCACAATTCCCCTCTTCGAAACCCTCTGAGGTCTCGTCTTTGCTAAATATAACAACTGGTTCATAGTACATGTGCATTATAATATCACACAGATCCAAATTATACTAATTTAGGTTAAACAATTCCCATCAGATCTCCCTTCTTCTACCATAATCATATCATATGGTTAACTTGTCGTATCTTCACTTAACAAAGTTACAGCATGCAATATAATTACTCATATTAAAATATAATAAGCATATGAGTACAAAAAATTGTAATAAGTACATTTAATCTCAGTTCTTCTATACTAGAATTCCTAGACTAGACATTTTACTTTGGTCATCACTATTCCTTCTGATGTTAAAGTCCAAGAGGCGTATTCGAACTTGCCATACCTCAGACTGTACTGTATTCATAGCATGCAAAACTTCCGTCAGCACCATCTGCCTCTTCTACGCTGCTGGCGCTGGTTCCATTGACGACTCCTCTTGATAGAAGTGTCCCCTCAAACCAGACCTCGTCATGAAACTTCGTCCCCGTCATCCCGTCTCTTCACCGGGTTCACCTATGCAACTGGCCTCCCAGTCCCCCGAGCGCATCGTCTTCCTTCCGAGGTCCTCCTCTGGGTCCATCCCCATGGCTGGTCACCAAGCTCTCCTGTTGGTCTCTCACCTGACTCACTAGGGAAGCCATCCGGCGATGATGGAGAGAGCCCCAGTGACGGAGTTGGGGAATCCCAAGGCGTGTCCTCAAACTCCAGTATTCCATTGGTCTGCCCAATTTCCTTTCCCTTAGTATCTGATTGGTCAGAGATTTTCTTCTGAAAAAGTTACAAAATTAGCATCTCATACCAAGAATTTTGTTCAGCAGCATAGTCTCTGTATGAATTTTGTAGTTGTCCTCCTATTAATATCCTCAGTACATCTGTATAGTCTCCATACTTCTTTCCGCTGATGTGTTTTTAATGTGTATTTTACCATCCACTTTTAGCTTTATATACGTACTAAATAAACTGTCCAGTCCTATTCCAGTCACTATTTCTAATTTGGTCTTAGTGAACAAAGGAGTACATACACCTGCAGCAGAGTTAACCATGTCATATCTATACATCAAAAAAACTTAATCCCTTTCTATAACTAATTCTACTGGCAAAGTAAAAATATGTTTTAACCATTTTCTACAATCTATTGATTCTAGTCTTAATTCTACTGGAGGTGGAGGTAAAGGATAACCTTGTGATTGCACCAAAACAGTATGATATTTTACATATGTTTATGATTTATTAATTAATATTGGCCCATAAGGTAATTCTTTTAAAACCTCTTGCAATTCCTCATTAAACTGGCCATTATATAAATATTTTTTCCATCCTCTTTGTTTCCTTTTCTTTCTCACAAATATTATTTTTCCATAAATTCTGACAGTCTTCATTTCTTTATAAACAGATTCATTCTCATCCACGTGTGTTAATTGTACGTTATCTCGGGTGCATAGGAATGGCTGTACAACATTCTCCGTATATCAACTTACAAACGGCATGTTCTTCTGCTAACATTCCATCCAAAACAAACGTATTCTGTAAAGTCATTAATGATAGCATGCACCTGTTGTCCTAGACCCTCAATTGCATTTAAAAACCTCTGTTGATTGTACCATAAGTAATTAATCCACCTGCTATTGCGTGCAGCGTTCGCCGCGTTAATGTCCTGCCCTACCCAAGGTAACCAACCAAATGTCTCACCAGAAATAATCCCGGCCTCATAAATGGCGTTGTGCTTATCAAGAATCCCACCTGGTAGTTGATTCCATAAAATGTAAACTTCTGAGTCTTTCTCCCATTTTCCTTCTGTGCTTCTGGTCTATCTAGTTAGGTTTTAATTTCTTTTTTTAACTCTATCACCACCACCTGACTCGTTAGCACAATTGGTGCACAATTACCAGTCCAATTTTTAGGTAAAGTAACTCTAATGCTATTCATATCATCGCATAACCAGAATATGTCTCCCATATACTGTGTCATTGTGTGTAATCCTCTTCCATCTTCAATGACCTGTTCACACTGTTAGTTGTTTTGCATATGTATAATTTGGCCTCACTTGCATAACCTGGTCTATGATGTGCTGGTAACTTCTGATATTCACACTTAATTCTATGATCCATAGATGCATTTGCCCACATTGCTGCTCAAATTGAATAACCTTGTGCAATACAAAACAGATGTATTATTATACCTTCAGACATACATTATAACATGTAATGCAAACCTTTTTTGTGACTTGTCTAGCTGAAAATTTCATCCATTGATAAAATAAATTGTTGTATTGAGCAATTATTTTCATCTCTTTATCTTGACGTAATTAATTAACCTCTCTTTTCTCCCTATGCTCTATTTTCCTTTTAAAGTTTGCTAGTTTCCTGGCCTCTTCCTTCATCTTAATTCCCTTTTTTTCCATTTTTAATTCCCTTAACTCCCTCTCTTCTGCACTGCCTGTATTCTGATTCTCCATGAATAGTTGTTTTATTTGGTCCTATAAACCAAGTTCGATTTAGTGTGTTTGATCTTGCATAGGTTACATTTAAACTGCTTCCTAATGGCAAATCCTCTGCTTCAGCTGCATGTAAGCTTAGCGCAAGCGCACATTTCCTCTGTTCAATTTCAGTCTCGTCTTTTACAGTATTTATTATGTTATTATTCAGTCCTATTATTGTTACAACTAATGCTATAGTCATAAGAAAAAACTTTGTTTTTCAATTACAACATCCTGTTACTTGGCCTCCTTAAGCAGTGATAGCTCCGTCTTCTTGGCGTATGAGTCATTCAGAATATTTTAATCAGAAATTTCTTTAGTTCTTTCTGTTATTCCTCCCCTCTTTGATCAGTATCACTGATCGCAGACAGAGTTCCAGATCTATTATCCAAGTCTATGTGATTATTCTGTTCCAACTGGACCACTGCTCAGTTTTGTCTTGCTTGTCTGTTAGTCTCTGAGAACGTCTTCTTATCACTGGCATTTTGTTATTTATCTGATCACTGTTGTGCTACTAAGGCACTTGTGCCCGTCCTTTCAAAAAAGTTTTAATTGTCTTAACCTTGAATGGAGCCCTCTGCAGGTTGACAATACGAGAGCTGATACCACACTTTCTTCCCAGAATCTCTCACCGCACTTTCCGTAGACGGCAGCACTTGGTATGGACCGGACCACCTAGGTTCCGCCCACTTTCGTCTGACAACTTTTATGTACACCCAGTGGCTAGGCTTGACCTGCTACAGTGATGCCGCTATCTTGGAAGTGTTTTCTCCAGCTGCTTTAACCTGTTGAAATAGGATTTTATGGATTTGTGTTAAATGTTGTAGGTAACTCATAAGTCCTTTCTCACATTGTTCCAAAGGTGGGTTTTCACCTCGACCATTATAGTTTGGGACCTGAAATGGCCTCCCTGTCAACACCTCATGTGGTGTCAGGTGTGTAATCCTGTTCACCTGTGACCTCATGCACATGAGTTCTAACAGTAATGAGTCTTATTCTGACTATTTGCTATTTTCTTGGCTAATTTCCCTTTCAATATACCATTAGCTCTCTCAGCGGTCCCTTGGGCCTGTGACGCAGCCAAACTTTTGTTTGATTCCAAGTTTTGCCATTGCCTGATGCATCACTGCTGATGCAAAATCAGCACCGTTGTCGCTATATAATTGTTTAGGATTTTCAAATCTAGGAAAGACTTTACACAGAAATTGGGCAGTTGACTTTGAATCAGGTTTTTGTGTGGCCACAGCCTCTATCCATCTACTAAACCTTTCAAAAACAACCAAAATGTATCTAAATCCTCTTATGAATTAACAAATGGGCCTTAAACACATATTGTTATATGACCGAGGGGAGATACAAAGACTTTAATATTATGAAGGTTACAGACCTTACATTGTCTCAACCATCGGTCCACGGTGGGGGCTAGTTGGGGCGCCCACCATGTTATCTGGATCTTCCTCAAAACCTCTGATCTTCATCTATGGTCTGGACCATGAGCCTGCTCATTGACAGTTTCTAGTGTCAGTTTGGTAATACTAAATTACCTTGCATGCCTCTCCACAATGTCTTATCTGATCCTGCTGGAGACGTCTCTATGGCCCCTTTCCGCACCCACTCAGCCTTCTCATAAGGACCTGCGTTCTCTTGCTTTTTGCCTATACTTTCTAAGTCATTTAATGGCACATTATCGTCTTTCATTAACACTGAAGCTTGACACTCTCCAGATCAGGGAGCCCATTAGCCAGACCAATCATGTCTGTAAATGACCATGGAATATATTGTGGATCATTGTGGCCTTAAGTCAGTATGGAATGCATTCCTGCTCCTACATTGTCTTCGGTCTCTTGTGGGAGAGGGGGTATTACTTTCTAGTTTCAAAGGGTCATACCATCCCTTATACTTTCAAATCTTGCTACTTCTAAATCTGCTAATCTTTTTTCAAGGTGACTTATTCTCTTTATAGCTCATCTCTGTAGCTCTTCTGCCACTTCCTCCATTTTGCTGGCATGCTTAGATCTTACGACAAGTGATTTAGCATTTAAGGTTGTAAATTCTTCAGATAATATGACTTTATTCTTTCTCCTAAACTGTGTTCTTTCTCTGATATTTTATTAATTCCATAATCCTCTTCTTTCTCCTTGAGTCTTCTTCTATATTCTTTTGGACTTTCTCTCATTGGAGGTCTCTGTCTTGGTTGAGTTAAAGCTAGTTTGAATTTCCCAAATATTTCACTGTCCATTTTCTCAGCTATGTCTTTAATTGGATATTGCCCAACAAATTCAGCATAAATTAGAGAAGCTTTCGGATCGGTACAAGGCTTTCTTTAGTTATTTTTTTTCATCGCCTCATACTTAAACCATGCCTAAATTTCCCTCTCCATTGTATGTTTTCCTTCTCTATCACTATTATCCTTCGCCTTGTATGGTCTTACGTTTCTATTTCATTACAGCGCATTTGATCAAAACTACCCGTAAGGGGCCACTGTAAAGTGCCTTGCGTTCTTTTATGCCACTTTTTCATATAATTTTCAATACGTTTTTTTTGTGTAAAGGTTTTTGTCCAATAACTATTTCCAATGGAGTCAGTGTAGTTGTAATCTTTGCATTTTTGCAAAGATTACAACTACACTGGGGGACGGAAGAGATGGTTGCGGGGACAGAAGAGATGGCTGGTGATGGGGGCTACCACTTGGTAATTGGTCATCATCGCTATTGACTGGAGGTCTCACATCTGATAAACCAGTGGAGTTTGAGCTGGTATCAGTCCCATCCTGTAATTATAAAAGAAATAGCAAATAGCAACTAAATTGTTGCATTTGTATTTTCTGTAAGCCAAATAAAATTACAATCTATTATATTATATAAATACAACCCATTACATATAATTACAATCTATTACACATGCTTTTTTACTCACAGGTATATTATTTTTGCAAAAAAATCAATACCCCATGTCATAGCAATGCTAGTTAAGTTAGCTAACCGAAACACAATAGAGGTACATAAAAGGACGTGCATTATTTACCTTAGCGTCAAAGTTTGCCGTCCTTCAACCGGAAGGTAGTAGGTTCGATTCCCGCTCGCCCCACAGTTCATACTGTTGTTGTGTTTTTGGGCAAGACACTTAACCCACCTTGCCTCCAGTATCCATAGCACTGGTGTATGAATGTGTGTGACTGTAGAGGTGTGTTTGGTGGTGGTAGGAGAAGGTTGTGAGCGCCGGTTGTGTGGCTGCCCCCCTCTCTGTCTGCCCCAGGAGTGAATGTGTGTAAATGGGGTGAGTGGAAGCTCCATGTAAAAAACACTGTTGTAAAGCACTTTGTGATAATTATCTGTGACAGGTGCTATATAAATAAATTACTTACTTACTATATAAAACGCTGTGATTTTTTTTTTTTTTTCCTCCTGGATCCCCGCTCCTTGTGGCGAGTTTTTTACAGAGACAAACGTACTTGTCTCGAGAGTTCTTCCATCTCTTCATGCACTCCGCTACATCTAAACCGACGTTGGAGATGGCTTGTATTTCCTCAGTTCTTCAATTAATCGCTCAGTCACTTGGTCCATTTCCATGTTGGCTCTTTACTGAATTTCTGAATTTCAAAATGGCGGGCGGTCCAGAGTGCAGAAGATCATTCCGGAAATGCGTAGGAGGAAACGTGATACTACCAAGCCGACCAATCACAGATCTTGCGTTGTCGCAACGCGTAGGAGGTGGAGGTGCGCGTCAGGGTACGTCAAATGGTGTATGGTACACGTCAACGCATATGCTACGCCGTACCCCTTTACCCCTTATTAAAGCAGGCCTTTAATATAATTTTTTCTCCATTTTTATATTAATTGTTTTTTGTAATATTGCCCCCTTTTTATTTTTTTTTGGTTTTCTATACTTAAGTTCAGCCGGAAAATACCGGCATCAGCTTCTCAGAATTCCCACGAACCATCCAGGCTCGATAGGTCTCGTTCTTCATCTTAACGGCATCCCTTACTTCTGGTGTCTACCACCAGGTTCAGGGGTTGCCGCTGCAACAGGCACCAGAGACTTTACGGCCACAGCTCCGAGTTGACAATGGAGGTGGAGAACATGGTCCACTCGGACTCAATGTCTCCAACCATCCTCGAAATCTGGGCAAAGCTCTGTTGGAGGTGTGAGTTAAATATCTCTCAGACACTGGACCCTGCTATAACAGAATGTTATAGTGGCACTTATAGTAAACATGTGTATATTACTTTACAAAGCAACTAATAACTACTAAATTAGTTGACAATTTTTATTGATTAAATCCATTAGTTGTTTCAGCCCTAGAGCAGAGCCCTTGTGAAATGCAGAATGGGAAAATTCACAGAGGACACCAGAAGGATAAGAACTTATTTATTTCTTTATTTTTTTTTTGTTTCTATTATTTATATTCTAGGAAGAGGTATGTGGCATGATGAAAAGGACATATAATGACTTTCTGCCCAGTCTTGACGCATCTGAGGAGCTGATGGAGCAAGTAGCAGAGGTTTCAAAGGAAATGGATGTCCTGAAGAATTTTCTCAACACTGAGGTATGGAACTGTCCGTCTTTCTGCCTCGTTCAGTGTATGTGATTTTAAATGTTGTCGGTCTGATTGTGATCGGAATTCCGCCCCCCATGTTTGAATATGTCAATGACTGTAGAGTTCTCACATGGCAGTTGTTTTGTGCATTGGGACAATTGACCAGTTTGTTAGGTTCTCATAGTTGTTACCTTGTGAGTTGTTACCTTCAATGGACTACAAGACCAGAACAGTCTGGTCCCATCAGGTTTAGTTTCAGGTCAAACCCCTCCCTCTAAGATAAAAGATCGGCTCTCTTACCAGTTTATCTCAGAATTGAAAAAGTCTCTTGATGTAAGAGACAAAATGTTGATTCCATTTTTTTATATCCAAATTCTGTGTGTTTTTTTTTTTTTTTTTTTTTTTCTCGTTATTTTTTCATGATATGAATTTTAGCTCATATTGCCTACCCCTAACTCGGTTTCCTTATGCACTCTGGTTTTTAACACACACAAGATATTGATTGAATTGAAAAAATAATATATATTGTATTGCAGGGAAACGGTATTAGTTATATTGGTGATTTCTTGTGTTGCATTTTTTTGCTTTTGTTTCAGGTGCATCAGAACATTAACATGTCGCAGACTGAGTATGCTGAACAGATTCAACAAATGGAGAAAAATACAGTTATTCTAACAATGCTTGGACACTTAAAAGAGGTATCACCATCTGTTATCTTCAAGAAACACCAGTAAATTCATATTATTGTTCTCACCAAATGTTTTCAGTATTTTGACAAACAGAAAATGATTTATGTAAAAAAAAAAAAAATCTTTTGAGATTATATTTGAACTTAATTGCGCTTTTTTTTTGTATCAGTTTCATATTGCAATGGAGCAGTCCAGCAAGGATTTACTGGAGAAAAAATATGTTGAAGCAGCCAACCAGTTGGAAAAGGTATTGAAGCCCAGTGCATTTAGATTCTTAGGGTTGAGCAGTTCCATTCTGACGTATTGGCTAGGTGTAAAAGTTCTGTTTTATATTTAAATTTTTTACAATATTGTTTTTTAGTATGATTGGTGACATGTCCAGTGTTGTAATATTGAAATTAGAATCACCACTTAATCAAACTACATTCTGTACAGATTTTGTGTAACTGAGCTTCTTTTAAATCTGAGTAGTTTTATTTTGAGTAAATCTTCAAAGCAACAGCAAACGGTGTTATGTCTTTCAGGCCAAAGATAGTGTAAACTTACTGAAGAGCTGGAAGAATTCCCAACTCCCTCTGCTGAGTGCTCTGAGCTCTGAACTGATAATAGAGAGAGAGAACCTGGTGTACCACCTGGTGGATGAGTGGAAGGCTCTCGTGATTTGGACCTTACCTTCATCTAAAGGTACCACTTCAAGTCTCATCATTTGATTCCTTCTTGGTTGTCAGGGCTATAGCTCCTATCCTATTTTTTTATGATTTTAATTTATTTTAATTTATTGTTTTATCTATACAGCTACATGTCTTACAAGTAAATGGATTACCACTAAGGCCTACCTATCAAATACAATTAAAACCATAATTTATTGCTAAGTAAAGTACAAGTTTTTTCTTTCACAATATTACCTGAAGCCTTATTTATAAGCATAGGATTTTTACTAAAAGAGTGTGCACAAAGGTTTTATAGAGTTATAAGACTCACACTGTGTTGATTTTTATTAGAAAATAGAACTTTTCCGACTCAAATGATGTCATTACAACAATAAACTTCCTCCACTTATTTTAAAATAACTATAGCCTTCTCTTGGAGCACTTTTATAGTGTTGTGAAAGGAAGTGAACACAAAACTCAAATGGTATTTTGGGTTCAGATAGATACACTGCTAACCCTACAGTCATTACAGGAGAAGTAATTTCATAGATGCAACTTTTAAAACCTGGCACTTCTGATTCTCAGTGTGACTCCATCCAATACCAACAATAAATCATAACAAAAATTTATATATTTTACCATTGTTGTTCTACTAGTTGTGTTTTGTTCTACAAAGGAACAAAACACAACTCTTACTAGTTTTTAGATCAAGCGATTGTTGTCTTCTGCCTGACTGAAGCATACACAGATGGTGTTGGCGTAGCATAGGGGTGGGATGATGATGAGTACATTGCTCATTGTGATTAAAAAAAGCAAAGATTTTTTGATTGTGGAAATTTTATCATTTATCATCATTTTATCATTGGGATAACCATTCATCAAGACTGCCAGCCGGGCACCCAATAAAGCATCCCAAAGATGCATTATTGGGTTGAGAGCTGCCATTTTAGTACAGTAAACTCATTGTCATGTTCAAGAAACCAATTTGAAATGATTGGAGCTTTGTGACATGGTGCATTATCCTGCTGGAAGTAGCATCAGAGGATGGGTACATGGTGGTCATAAATGGATGGACATGGTCAGAAACAATGCTCAGGTAGACCGTGGCTTTTAAACGATGCCCAATTGGCACTAAGGGGCCTAAAGTGTGTCAAGAAAACATCCCCACACCATTACACCACCACCAGCCTGCACAGTGGTAACAAGGCATGATGGATCCATGTTCTCATTCTGTTTAGAGTCAAATTCTGACTCTACCATCTGAATGAAACCGAGACTCATCAGATCAGGCAACATTTTTCCAGTCTTCAACTGTCCAATTTTGTGAACTTGTGCAAATTGTAGCCTCTTTTTCCTATTTGTAGTGGAGATGAGTGGTACCTGGTGGGGTCTTCTGCTGTTGTAGCCCATCCGCCTCAAGGTTGTGCGTGTTGTGGCTTTAAAAAGCTTTAATGCATACCTTGGTTGTAACGATTGGTTATTTCAGTCAAAGTTGCACTTCTATCAGCTTAAATCAGTCAGCCCATTCTCCTCTAACTTCTACCATCAACAAGGACTATTTGCGGCAGCCTACAGGACTGCCGCAAACTGGATGTTTTTCCCTTTTCACATCATTCTTTGTAAACCCTAGAAATGGTTGTGCGTGAAAATCCCAGTAACTGAGCAGATTGTGAAATACTCAGACTGGCCCGTCTGGCACCAACAACCATGTCACGCTCAATTGCTTAAATCACCTATCTTTCCCATTCTGACATTCAGTTTGGAGATCGTCTTGACCGGCAGGGTCTCGATTAAGGAGATTGACTCAAATCTCACCATTAACCATAGGTTTTGGCAGGGTCTCGATTAAGAGTCAGCTTGAGCTTTCCGTGCGTCCAAGGCACCATTAAACCAACATTACTAGTTAAGCCAGACATTTGAATGTGGTGTATTAGGAAGCTGTGTTATTTATCTGTAGTATTTCATGCACTCTCTAGATCAGCTATGTCCAGACCATATACTGCTTTATCATAATCAGAAATCCTATCTGGCATAGAATTTAACGTGATCACCTTAAGACTCAGTTTTAAGGATTCCATAAAATTTACAGAACATAAGGTATCTAGCAAGCTTACAATCTATCGAGTCAACAATCTTTACCAGAGATCAACATCAAAACATCCAGTTTTAATCTCACCATATACCATCATAGGCACGGTCTCGACAAAAAAGCCTACTAATTTCAGCTTCAAATCTCAACATAAACCAAATGGCAGGGTCTCGATTAAACATATTGCTGTTCCATTCTCACCATAAACCAAGCAGGGTCTCGACTCTCAGCGTTCAGGACCTCCTTCGTTTGCCAACTTCATGGAAACACATCAAGTATGTAAATACATACAGCCCACAAAACGTCCGCAAACATCCCAAACTACTACTCCCGGAAGTTTTGGGTTCACAACCACGCACAAAAAATTTTAACAGCTGTTTTACCTGACTTTAGTCCAATGATTTCCCACGGTCAGATCTGTCTCCCGTCTTTGCTCTCTGTATCTGTCACTGCTCCAAGCCAAAGGAGAGGATGGTCTGGCCCTTACTTTAAAATACTTTTAAAAAACGTTAGTTTGGCGTTTTTTTTTATGCATGGTTCAGGTCCGATCCTCCGACGAAGAGAAGAAAACAGGTGTTGGGATCCCGGACGAGCCCCCAAATGTTATAAGAATTTCCTTTACAGATTAAATGAGCAGACGATGAAGACGGTATATGATTTGAAAAGAATGGTAAGGTTTTAATCCTTGCAAGGAAAAGCAAATACTTGTCAGACAATGGTACGGGCTGATGTTTTTTGTTTATTCAGATAAGCAATACATGGGTTTTTATATCCAACAGGACATACAGTGTTTAAGCGGAGATGACGATTACCGCCTTCACATTTCCCATAACGCAGAGGCCGGGTGGGTGGTAATATGTCATGACATGTACAGAATGACCTTACATGAACAGTACTAATAATAACATAATAATATCAATGGAGACAATTCCTATAACAGACCTCCAGATTCAGACTGACAGGATGGTAATGGCGAACCAACTAGACATTGTGGTGGTGGACAAACAACAGAGGAAAGCCGTTGTGATTGCAACATCAGGAAAAAGGAACATGAGAAACTAGAGAAATACCAAAGACTCAGAGAAGAGCTTGAATAGCCTTGGAAGGTGAAGGCGCCCGTGGTCATCGAAGCACTCGGGGCAGTGACCCCGAAGAACACCAGACATTTCGGTCCAGAAAAGTGCAGTACTAGGAACAGCAAAGATACTGCAGAACTCAAGCTCCCAGGTCTCTGGTAGAGGAGAGCTTGAAGGATGAGACCACCCACGGAGGGTGAAGGACACCTGTTCAATTTCTCATTAATGCAAGAATCTAATCAACCAATCACATGGCAGTTGATTCATTGCATTTAGGGGTGTGGTCTTGGTCAAGACAATCTCCTGAACTCCAAACTGGATGTCAGAATGGGAAAGAAAAGTGATTTAAAAAATTTTGAACGTGGCATGGTTGTTGGTGCTAGACGGGCCGGTCTGATTATTTCACAATCTGCTCAGTTACTGTGATTTTCACCAAACATTAAATTTGTTTGATGGATGAATAAGGCTGAGGCAAAGCAAACTAATGCTAATGTTCTTTTTTTTTTTTTGTTGCTTTTTTTTTTTTTAAAAACACTATGGAACAAATATCCTTTTATTTATTTATTTATTTATTTTATTATTAAAGCCCTTTTTAAAAATCAAATTTTTTGAACAGTTAGATTTTGTTGGCTTGTTGCCCAATGGCCAAGTGCTTAAAAATGCTTGATTCATATTATTTACACGTTCAACAAAGTGCATTAAAAATGGTTGTTTAACCACCAAATGTACTGTAACGTTATTCTAGTAATGTATTTAGTGACATTTCTAAACTGTAAGCATGATTTCATAATTATCGCAATATTGTTAATCACAACTATTATGGCCAGAATAATTGACACAAATTTTTAATATTGTCTAATGCCTAGTGTAGACCATGCTGTATGCGTCCAACTCACTAAATGTCATGTACATCGGTCAGATTTTTCTGATTTTTAGGTCTTGGTCGATCCCAACACTTTTCTTTTCCAAACCTTTATTAATTATTAATTACCCTTATCATGCCATTTAAACCCAGGGCTTTTCATGAGTAATAGTTGTGATGTATAATACTAGATGGTGCAGGAATCAAGGCCTACCTGAAGGTGGCACTGACCCTGAGGACGGGATGTGGTGAAGACTGTAAGGCCAAATCCCTGGCTCTGCTCGGCTGTGTTCTGCAGGCTCTGTCCATCCAGGGAGAGCTACAACACAAGATGGAACGTTTCAGTAAGACACACACACACAAAACCACACACACAGAGTTTGGATACATGCGTCATTCTGCATTGCTGACGGAATTACAAGTTGTAAGTCTTTCAGCAATAAAACATCCTTCACTGTTGGTGTTGATCGTTTGGGCCAATAGTTTTTCAGCAGGGGCACTAAGAAAAACTTCTTATCTTTATAAGAAAATTTTATTGTAGAATTTTATTAATAATAAGACAAACATTAGTCTATATTTTAAATAAATATGGGGGCAGTTGACATTTACTTAAGGACTGTTGGAGATGACATTCGGGGCAGTGATTTAAAAAGTTTTGAGCCCTGATTTGTGAAATATTAAGAGTACTTGTTCACTTCTAATTTGTCTTACAAAAATTGTGACAAAATCCAATTGTGAGTAGAGTGACTTGTTGCATCACTGACCTTTTTATAAAAACAAGTCTTTGATTTTATTTATTTTATCCTTATATTTGATTGCATTATTAAATAATAATGGGTTAGAATGATGGAGACCTAGCAGCCGTTTTGCGCCTACAGACTCTCCGATCACCACCAGACATTCTCACAGATTCATACACCAGTGCCACAGACACTGGAGGCAAGGTGGGTTAAGTATCTGGTCCAGGGACACAATGACAGTATGAACTGTGGGGAGAGTGGGCATATAACTGTTAACCTTCAGGTTGCAGGACGACTGCTCTACCACTGAGCCACTGACCGGCGGGAATTAGCGGAGTATCTGGCAGCAGCACGGGCCCTCATCCGGGTTTGTCTACAATGACGGATGAAAGCCTGGACTGACGGAACGCTGGCTTCTTTCTCCAGAGAAGGGAACAGCGGAGGTTGGAAGCCATAAGCACAATGAAAGGGAGAAAGGCACGCTGGTCACGCTTGTGAAGGAGTTATGAGCGTACTCTATCCACAGCAACTGAGAGGACCAAGTGGATGGAGTTTGGGAGGCCATGCGTCTCCAGCTCCTGATTCATTCGAGGATGTCATCCCGTTGGATTAAGGATGGAACCCAGACGAAAGGCTGACTGTGGCCCCAAGGAAGTATACAATGTCCTCCTGATGACCATGAAGCCTGAACAGTCCAGCTGTCTCTTTGTCAGATGGCAGTTTGGGCGAGGGAAGGAAATGGGCCATCTTGCCCAGTGATACAGCAGGGTACAGCAGTCCTGACGGTGGCCGGTTTTATTATTTTTATTTTATAACATTTTTTAATTATATTAACCAGGTGATTAAAAATCTCTTTTCTAAAAATGTGACCCGGCCAAGACAACAGCATTACACAGTTTCTGACAAATACAAGACATTATCAAACTCACAAATAACAATATTTACAATAAACATTTACAAAATAGTCAGTTTGTGCAGGTTTAAAAACAGTTACACTTACCAAGCTCATTAGGCTCACGCTAAAATAACAGGTTCAGATAGATTTAAGTCCTTTTGCAGTTCCTTCCATGCACGGGGGCAGCGTACTGAAATGTTTCATTACCCAACTCCGTTCTGACTCTAGGAACCACCATCAGTATCAGATCTTCTGAGAATGCAGAGCATACTGTTGTTTTTTTATGCATGTACATGCAGAGGTAAGATGGGAGGAGCACAAGAATACATTTATAAATAAAAGTCAGCAAATGAGACCACCTGCGAACATACAGGTATGAAAACTGAGCTGCATCACACAATGTACAATGGTGAACAAGATTTTCATAACCAGTCAAAGCGTAAAGCACAGCATAAAGTGTCCAGCTTTAAAAAAATAAATAAATAAAAATTTGATGCATTCATAAAAAGATTGCCGTAATCTAATAAAGGTAAAAAGTTGCAGAATTTAAACGTTTACTGGTATTAACAGAAAAAAACGAATTTGTTTCTGAAAAGAAAACTGAGCTTTAGCTTCAGTTTATGTAAAAGAGGCTCAATATGTTGCTTGAAGGCTTTGTTTCATCAATAACAAAGCTTAAATACTTGCAAGATAAGACTATTTGTATTTATTTTTCTTCAGCTGTTTTTATTTTAGGGAGCTGAGATGGTAGCCATTTTCTGTTTGAGAAGACCATAACTTTAGATTTGTCTGCATTTAACACTAGCCTTAGCTGATTTAGATGAGACTGAACAGCATCAAAAGCAGACTGCAAGAACTCAAAGGCTTGTTCAATTTAAGGAGAGGAACAATATATAACTGTCATCAGCATAAAAGTGAAAAAAGCATTTGACACATTTTGACAAAGAATATTCACATACATAGAAAACAGCCCCAGATGGCCCCAGAACAGAACCCTGAGGTATTCTTTAGTTACTGAAAGAAAGGAGGACATGCCAATGAGGTGTACACACTGAGTTCTACCTCACAGATAGTTAGAAAACCAGCCAATAGTAGTGTCAGACAGACCAATTTGATGAAGCCGATTTAACAAGGTCACATGATCAAGAGTGTCAAAGGCCTTTGAAAAGTCAATAAACAGCACTGTACAGAACTTTTTATAATCAGGAGCCTCAATGATATCATTAACTACTTTAACTACAGCAGTTATTATACTGTATACATTACTTTATTTCATTTACATTACTTATGGTTTTAGAGAAGTAATTTTTAGATTTACTCTTTTTAATAAGGGAAGTGCTGTTCAGTTAATAAGGACAGGGCATCATTTGTTGCTGAGGGCAGTCTGTAACAGCCTACAACTATGATAGAATGGTCCTCATAAAGTAATAATTTCAAAGCAAGAAAAGGCAAACTTTTTACTAATAGACAACAAAGACAGAACAGTTACAAAAAATCTGTTCCTTACATAAAAAGTGACAAAACAACCTCCTGGACCAGAACCAGTCTGGGTTCAAGAGCGGACATTCCACCGAAACTGCACTGCTCTCAGTCATCGAAGCCCTGAGACTGGCAAAGGCAACATCCAAGTCATCTGTCCTCATCTTACTGGATCTGTCTGCTGCCTTTGACACCGTTAACCATCACATCCTCTTGTCTTCTCTCAGTGCGATGGGTGTCTCTGGAATGGTGTTACAATGGTTCAAGTCTTACCTCTCGGGTAGGTCATTCAGAGTATCCTCTGAAGCCCCAACATCTTAATACAGGGGTGCCTCAGGGCTCAGTCCTCGGACCGCTACTCTTTTCCATATACATGACATCTCTTGGCTCTGTCATTCAGAAGCATGGCTTTTCCTATCACTGCTGCAGATGACACTCAACTCCACTTGTCATTTCAACCTGATGATCCGATGGTCTCTGCTCGTGTCTCGGCGTGCCTGAGTGACATCTCACTTTGGATGCAGAACCATCACCTGCAGCTGAACCTTGGAAAAACAGAACTGCTTGTGATTCCTGCCAACCCAAAGACCCGCCACAACCTCTCCATTCAACTAGGCTCATCAACCATTACACCGTCCAGCACTGCCAGAAATCTGGGAGTGGTAATTGATGATCAACTAAACTTCACAAGTCATGTTGCCAGCACCACCAGGTCCTGTAGATTCATCCTCTACAACATTAGGAAAATTAGACCTTTCTTATCGGAGCACTCGACGCAAATCCTAGTCCAGGCTCTTCTCTTGTCCAAACTGGATTATTGCAATGCTCTTCTGGCTGGACTCCCTGCCTGCACAACCAAACATCTGCAGCTCATCCCGAATGCAGCAGCAAGAGTGGTCTTTAAAGAACCGAAGAGAGCGCACGTAACTCCTCTCTTCATTAGGTTACACTGGCTCCCGGTTGAGGCACGTATAAAGTTCAAAGCTATGCTCTTGGCCTACAAGACCACCACTGGCTCCGCCGCCTCATATCTTCACTCACTGATACAGACCTATGTTCCTACCAGATCCCTGCGATCTGCAAATGAACAACGTCTGGTGGTACCATCCCAAAAAGGAAAAAAATCACTCTCGCGTACTTTCTCTGGATCTGTTCCACATTGGTGGAATGATCTACTGCTGCTACAAGATCAGCAGATTCTGTAGATATCTTTAAAAAACGCTTGAAAACATATCTCTTTTGTCAACACCTGACTGACAAACACTAAATTCTTAACTTCCTTCTATCAATTCCTTCTTAAAAAAAAAAAAAAAAAAAAAAAAAAAAAAATCTTTCCTATCCGTTGTATGCTGTGCTAGGTTTTAACTGACTAGTTTTTTGTGCACTTATGCTTTTTGTTACCTTGTGTTGTTGAAATTGCTTCCATTGTTTTCCTCACTTGTAAGTCGCTTTGGATAAAAGCGTCTGCTAAATGACTAAATGTAAATGTGTAAATGTAAAACCACCTTTTGTGGGGCGGTCACAGCAAAAAAACATAGTAATCTCAGATAGCAATGTTATTATCAGTGATTGATTTTGTTTCAGACAAAACAAGAATATTGTTGTTTTCAATCTGTCAGACTTTTACCAAATTTAATTTAGGGAGAAGACTTTTGACATTAAGATGAGCAATTCCATGGCCACACTTATCAGAAGTGCTCAAACATAAAGTTTCTGGACCAGTGTTGGATTCAACATCCCCTGACAGTAGAAGCAGCAGTATAATAACACACTTTTTCTATACTGAATTGTGCATTTGATTGTTTTTCTTGTGCCTCGTCCAGCTGGAGGACTGACTGTAAAAGGTCAGTAACCAGTTGCATGGTTCATACAAGTTATCAAAAGAGTGCACAGTCAAAATATTTTTTTTGTAAATGGTTAAAACCAGTTTGCAGGACTTCTATAAAGATTCAAAGCATTAAAAAGTTGGTATCCCAGTCAGTGACTTTAGAAACAGAAAAAACATGATGACAACTCTGACAACTATATTTGACTTACCTCATATGGACATGGTACAGTTAAAAAGAGGGAAAAAGGAAAAATAGACAGATAAATGCTGACCTTTTGTGGCTGGTGCCAAATTGTACAGACTTCAATCAATACAAGGCCTAAAATAGTGGTGCAGACTCCAGCACTATGGTTTGGTATAACAGGTTCCAGTAGTACCATTGGCCCGGTATACTAAAGCAGGCTTCAGTAGTGGTGCAAGGTTGGTGTGGTATAGCAGGCTCCAGCGGTAAACACAGGCCTGATATGGTGAAACAGGCTCAAGCCAGTAGCACAGGCCCGGTGTGGTGTAGCAGGCTCAAGCGGCAGCACTAACCTGGTGTGGTGTAGCAGGCTCAAGCGGCAGCACAGGCCCGGTGTAATGTAGCAAGTTCCAGTAGTAGCACAGGCCTGGTGTGGTTTAGCAGGCCAAAGCAGTAGCACAGGCTCGGTGTGGTGTAGCAGGCCCAAGCCAGCAGTACAGGACCCAGCAAGAGAAAAACCCCACAAAAAACAGTGTATAGAATCCAGATTGATTAAAATTACAAGATGTATTTATCACAGAGTAGCAAATTGCAACTGCTTCAATAAAAATTTGCCTAAGAGTTTGCCTTATGCCCGGGTGAAAGGTGAGCTGGGAAGAGTGGGCCCACTCAAGAACGTCAGACAGTAGGTTGTCGGGAACAAACAGTTTCCCGTGGCATGGCACAAACTTGGACCCAGCTTGCTCTCCATGTTGCTCCTGAGGCGGCCCTCTATCCTCCAGGTATCTGAGGCTACCTGGTGGGACGGGCCGGAGCGGAGGGTCTTGACGGAGCAGCCAAGACACTAGTCTAAACTCAGCCTTAACAAAGAGTGAGTCCTCAAGTAGACACTGTAAGACAAACTGGATGTGATCAACATGTTCTGTGGCATTCTTGGAGAAGATCAGGATGTCATTGACGAAGGTCAAGCTTGGTAAATATGGGGGCTCTCTGAAGCAGTTAGAAGGCTGAAGACGGAAGAGGCATCATGCTCAGTGGTAGAGCGGTTGTTTTTCAACCAAAAGGTAGGCGGTTCGATTCCCACTCTCCCCACAGTTCATATTGTTTTTGTGTCCTTGGGCAAGACACTTAATCCACCTTGCCTCCAGTGATGTTCCAGCTGTAACACAGGTAAATGGAACCTTAATGTAAGTCGCTTTGGATAAAAGCGTCTGCTAAATGACTAAATGTAACACTCCGCTGGTCAATGTTCAGGCCTAAAGAGAAAAACAAGGTCCAAAATGTGGTCTTTTGTATGTGTAGGACCAGAGACATGATGTTTAAAATTAAATGCTTCAGTGTGTGTTTAAAAACTCAGATGCTAGATACACAAAACATTATTGATATGGATGTTAAAATTCCCGAGTATCAGAACATTTTCAAGTTTTAAAATTGAAGAAAATTTTCAGAGAAATCCTCTAAAAACAAGCAACCAGGACCAGGAGGTTGGTAAATTAAAATGCAATAAAATGAGTCATTGTTGCCAACCTTAGTCATCTGCCTCTCAAAGGAGTATGGGTTCATCAACCTGCAGCATAAGCAGTCCCGGTACACGAGTTCGAGGCCGCCTCCTCGCCGCGAGCGTTGCGGAGGGCACAGCTTGTTCAGATGAGTGTACTCCATTTCACGCTGCCAGGTCTCTGTTAAGAACATAAAGTCATGGTGTTCCTTTGAGAATAATTTGCTGAGGAAGAAGGCCTTGTTTGCAATTGAGCAAGCGTTGAATAGAGCAATCCGAGTTGGATGGACAAGATCAATCAGGGCAGCGCAGCGGTGACAGGACGTGTGGTTATCATTGACCATTGACCACCTGGCATGAAACGGGACACAGGACCTGTGACACGAAACCCCAAACCATCACAGACTGTGAAAAAAAAGGTTAAAGTAAAAGCATCTGGATTCAGTTTTTAAGGTGAAGACATTTCGTCTCTAATTCCAAGAGACTTTATCAATTCTGAGATCAACTGATAATAGAGCTGAGCTTATATCTCTAAAGGGAGGAGTTTTCCCTGAAACCAAACCTGATGGACCAGGCTGTTCTGGTCTCAGTCGTTAGTCATGAAAGGGAGGTGTGACTCCTGATGTGAGAGTCGTTAAGGCTCAGGAGAGTTGTTAATGACTATGCTTCATTCAGGTGCAGAGTTGTTAGTGTCACTGTTCTATTCAGGTGCTGTGTTTGTTGTTCTAGGGCGGGGGTACTCAATAGGCGGACCACAGTCCGGATCCGGACTTTTGGAGGCTTTGATCTGGACCGCAAGACATTATTTATTTTATTTTCACATTTATTCATAATTAAAAGCACATTGTGTAAAACATATTTTTGAACCGGCACTTCCAAGACAGATACGTCAACACGCGCAGGTCAGTTACTATGGTTACGGATAGAGTAGTGGGAAATTTCAACATGTTTAGCATAGCCTAATAATGCGTTAGAAACGACTAAAATCTAAAAGTTGAGCCTTGGCAAAACATAACAAAGATTCACTGACGTTATGGACAAAGAGGGATCGTTTATTTTAGTTTATTCAGCTCCGTGTCAGTGTCAAAGCTGAACAACAGCCCTTTATCCTCCAGTCCAGGCTGCTGTGATAATCAGAGAATGAATCCAGAACTGAACCAAGACTGGACAGTTTTCATGTGAGGATTAAAAAGACTCAGAGGGAAGTGAGGACATCTAATGTGGTGAGTTGTACATTTGTCTGTCAACTTCTTTATTTTGTCGTAGGTTAAGTATTGACTCGTTTGGCGCATATTTGACCTCATTTACAAACAACGTGAGTAATTAGCTCACGCTATTCACGTTCATTTGAACCCAACATATGTTCATTTGTGTGATTTTAAAAACAGAAAAGGTGTGAAATGAGGGTTTGGAGTTGAGTGACACAGGTTAAGTCTTCCTTATGTTCTGTCAGTTTCTGTGTGAATCCTAAACAGAGGTTACAGAAATAATCATAAGCATTTTAATCAAATGTTATTCCAGATGGGGAAAACACTGGAAATAATTATTTTTTAATTCTAAATTTTGTTTTAAGATGAACCTGCAAATAAAACGGTAACAGTTAATTATTAGCAACAGCTAATGCTAAAGAAATGCTCAGTGCATTTTCCCTTGTTCCTGTTGTTTTCAGAGGAATCACAATAGAAATAGATCAATAATGACTGCATCTTTTTCATATTTGTTTAACAAATATGTTTTGGCTTAATTTGATGCTTTTGTATTTAAAATGTTCTCACATATGTATGAAGGAGTACTAGGCATTATATGCCGGATTCCAGGCTGATGTCAATAAACAACCAGGTCTTGAGTCTTAGCTTTAGCCTCTTTTGATTTTGTAGTTTTTTTCCTTTTGTCTGTGAGCTGTGTTTAATAAGTTAAACACTCAAACATCCTCCTCAAAGGATAAAATACAGAAAATGGTGGATTATCTACATTCATCTCCAATTTGTTTAAGATGCTGTAGGTGTGGAATAAATGAGACTTTACTTTAAAGAATTATAATCAAACACATATCCTTTAATTTAACCCCTTACTTGAGGAAAGTTAACTTAGCAGACCTTGCATGATTTTAATTGAAGACCCCTGTTCTAGGGTGAGGCTCTTTTGTTTTAGGTTTCAGAACACTGTTATAAATAACTAGGCAACATGAATCTGAAGCCACCTCCTGTTTAACAAGGGCTTTTCCATTTTCACAAAAATGGCTTCCTTCATCCCTCTCTCAAACTACCTGGCCTCTCTGGACAAAAATTGGACATTGCTGTCCTCAAAGGAATGTCCTTTCTCTTTGAGGTGGAGGTGGACTGCAGACTCAGGTCCTCCGGGATTGACTATTCTGTGCTGATACATCCTCTTGTGAAGCTGTTGTTTCTCCGACATAACTGTCACTGCACTCTTCACTACACTGAACTGCATAAACTACTAAATGACTCTGTTTTTGGGGATCTTGTCTTTAGGATGGACCAGTTTTTGATGCAGCATGTTCCCTGGTTTAAAGTGGACTGGAATGTTGTGTTTGTAGAAAATCTTTTTAGGTTTTTCAGATAAACCAGACACGTAAGCGATAACTACACCCCTCCCTTTTGTCCCCTGGTTCCTGTCTGTTTGGTTTCTGTGTCCTGTTGGTTTTGCTGAGAGTCCATTTGGGGTATCCACAGTCTCTCAGGGCTTTATGGATGTGTTGTTCTTCTTTCTGTTTACCTTCTGAGGTAGTGGGCACCTCTTGTGCT
The DNA here is from genome assembly GCA_024349245.1 of Neodontobutis hainanensis. Lineage (NCBI taxonomy): Eukaryota > Metazoa > Chordata > Actinopteri > Gobiiformes > Odontobutidae > Neodontobutis > Neodontobutis hainanensis. Next base: position 142,861 of record JALDNG010000172.1, on the reverse strand, counting down.
CTGTGCTGAAGCGTCCTGATGACTCCCAGCTTGTGCTGCAGTGGGTGGTGAGAATCAAACAAAAAATATTGATCTGTGTGTGTAAGCTTCCTATAAACTTCTACTTGGAGAGTCCTGTCCAGACAAATGTTTATGGCATCTTCACGGGTGAACTTGATGTTTTTGCCCACTGTATTGATGTGTTTCTGTGAAGGCTTTTATGGCCAACAACTGTGAGACCAGGACAGCCTGGTCCATCAGGTTTGGTTTCAGGGGAAACTCCTCCCTCTCCCTCAGATATAAGCTCAGCCTTCTTACCAGTTGATCTCAGAATTGATAAAGTCTCTTGGAATTAGAGTTGAAACGGTTTCACCTGAATCCATATGCTTTTACTTTAACCTTTTTTTCAAGATGTCCTGAATGACTGAGAACCTTCACAGACATCAGACTGTGGAAACTTTACACTGGACCTCAAGCAATATGGATTGTGTGTCTCTCCTCTCTTTCTCTAGACTCTGGGACCCTGATTTCTAAAAGAAATGCAAAATTTACTTTCATCAGAGAACATAACTTTAGACCACTCTGCAGCAGTCCAGTCCTTTTTGTCTTTTGCCTAGGCGAGAAGCTTCTGACGCTGTCTGTTCAAGAGTGGCTTGACACAAGAAATGCAAAGGCTGAAACCCGTGCAGTCCACTCTTTCTGATTCTCCCCCACATTTTAAATGGGTTTTGTTTCACAGTCCTCTCCAGGGTGCGGTTATCTCTATTGCTTGTACACTTTTTTTTCTACCACATATTTTCCTTCCATTTGCCTCTCTATTAATGTGCTTGGACACAGAGCTCTGTGAACAGCCAGCCTCTTTTGCAATGACCTAGTAGTCCTCCATGTGTGCATGCCAACAAGCCATTGGCGGCTACTACTCTAAACTCTGAACAGTGAACACACACAGTGAGCGAACTGAACAATCTTTTAAATGGCCACACTACCTAACGGACTTAAAAAAAGTTTGCCTCCTCTGCGAGCACGCACAGGGTTGCGGCTGGTCTACACAAGAGAAGCCCTGCTAGCCCTGCAATACGAGTAAGCAGCAGCTTCGGCCCTAGTTCCATAGACAGTTAAGTCTATCGTAAAACAGCAACACAAGAGAGGCAGAAGAGGGTGTGTCAGACAGGTTAAGACGCAGCGGTCAAAGACCCCCTTTGCCATCTATAATACTCAACAACGCGAGGTCGCTGCGTAGTAAAATGGACGAGCTCCGTGTCGACATCAGATACTGCCACGAATACATGGCCTCGTGTATATTGGTGTTCACTGAATTGTAGCTAACAACAGATATTCCGGACTCTATGGTTAAACTGGAAGGATTTACCTGCTGACGCAACGAAAGGAAAGAAACATCCGGGAAGAACAGAGGAGGAGGCATTTGTGTCTGTGAGTAACACTGGTGTAAACAAGTCATTGTTAGAGACGTACTTTGCAGCCCTGATTTAGAGCTGTTCTGCCTCTCCCTACGCCCTTTTTATCTGCCAAGAGAATTCGGCAAAATCATAATCTGTGCTGGATGTTCCTCCCAGTGCTAATGTTAATTTTGCAGCTAACCTAACCTGATGTCTGACCGTTCTCATACATTTCTTCAGCGTACCCCAGGAGCTCCTCTCTTCATCTTCGGCGACTTTAATCACTGTAAACTGGAGGGGTGGCACTGTCTGACTTTTATCCGTTTGTCAAATGCTTAACCAGGCACAGCTCAATTCTCAAGTGTTACGGTAACATTAAAAACACCTATAAGGCAAACTCATTTCCTACTCTCGCAAACTCAGATCATTCTACTGTTTACCTGCTGCCCACTTATAAAACTGCTCAAGTCCACCAGGCCCCAGCACAAAACTGTGCTGCAATGGACTGAGGCCATCATCAAGACTTTGCAAGGCTGTTTCCATAGCACAGACTGGAGAACTTTTCACCAACTAGGTCTGCTCGAGGCAATTGAGGATAACATTTTTTCCTGCACAGAAAATTGTGCCTAAGAAAGACATTGTACACTATCCTAATAATAAGCCATGCATAACAAAGGATGTTAAGATCTGTATCAACAAAAATAGACAGGCCTTTAGGAACAAGGACAAAACAGCTTTAGCTGTGGCACAGAGAGAGCTAAATGCTGCTCTAAGGAATGCTAAACATCAAGAGACTGTCGAGAGCAGTTTCAGATCTATGGACACTAAAAATCTTGGGACACTATGAAAAGCATCAATAATATGAACCCCAGCAGGATCCAACTCTCCACTACTAATGACACAGAGAACTAATGAACGCAATGACTTATTTTTTAGGTTTGGACGCCATGAACCTATCCACCAGTACTGCTTCTTGTCGTCCTACAATCTATCCTAAACAGGTCCTCACAGTTTTTAGTAAGGTCTGCAACAAAAAATAAGCTGGACCAGATGACTGTCCTTCTGTATACACGCATAAGATCGAGCATTTTGGTGTGACCAACACAATTTAGTTTTACATGTAAAAATGACTAAAGAGATGATATTTGACTCAAGAACAGTGAGAAATGCTCCTGTTATAATCGGCGACAGTGATTGTCAGCACTTTCAAATATCTTGGGTTTCTCCTGGATTGTAACCTGAAAATGAATGAACATGTGGACTTTTTGTGCAGGCGACTTCCTCCGCCTGCTCAGGCTGTTTGGTGTGAGCAGAGTAGTTATGTGGTTCTTTTACTCTGCAGTTCTAGAAAGCATCATCAGATACAGAATGGCTGCATGCTTTGGTGTTATCTCAGTCCAACAAAAATCTAAACTTGAAAACATCATAAAAACAACTTCTCTGCAGTCCATCTACACATTTTATTTACAGAGTATGAGCTTCTTCCCTCAGACAGACGGTACATAGCTTACAGATGGAAGACTAACCGACTGAAGCTCTCTTTTATTCCTACATCCATTACTCTGCTTAACAAGGTGGCCCGCTGATTTACTTGATTTTATATTCCTGCACTTTTTGATCTGTTATTAGTGTCTGTCTTTTAGTATTACTCATTTATTTATTTTTATCATACGTTTTTGCTGTAGATTAGTTTTAGCTGATTCCAGGTTTTATTTTTTTAGGTTTTATTTTTAGAATGCCCTTGCTAAATATATATATATATATATATATATATATAATATATATAATATATATATATATATATATATATATATATATATGCACAGATTACGTATGGTTACAGTACAGACGCTGTATGTATGTTGTGTTGCACATTTACGTATATGTACTTTTTGTTATGTGTCTGTATGTTTTTACTGCTGCTGTTGCAGCAGTGGCTCTGCCTCTCCTGGAGATGACACAGACTGTGGCCAGAAACAAATTACACATCTATCACCACAACTGTTCACGTTATCACCAGTGTTTACTAAGTTTCATTCTATTAGCATTTGTAGGTCACACTGAGGAGGAACACGATGCTGTAGCTTTTTCTTTGAAGCAGTTAAAGTGAAGCTGTTTAGCGCACAAACTGTCAGAGATCAGCGGACTCTCTCCATGAGGTGAGTCAGACTTGAGTGCTCTGACGCTGGTCAGACATTTAATCATAACATCCTCCTGTCCTCTCTCAGTGCAATGGGTGTCTCTAGAATGGCGTTGCAATGGTTCAAGTCTTACCTCTCAGGTAGGTCATTCAGAGTATCCTGGAGAAACGAGATCTCAAGAGTCCCAACATCTCAATACAGGGGTGCCTCAGAACTCAGTGCTTGGACCGCTACTCTTCTCCATATACATGACCTCCCTTGGCTCTCTCATTCAGAAGTATGGCTTTTCCTATCACTGCTGCAGATGACACTCAAATCCACTTGTCATTTCAACCTGATGACAGCCGACAGTCTCTGCTCGTGTCTCGGCGTGCCTGAGTGACATCTCACTTTGGATGAAGGACCATCACCTGCCGCTGACCCTTGCAAAAACAGAACTGCTTGTGATTCCGGTCAACCCATAGACCCGCTACAACCTCTCCATTCAACTAGGCTCATCAACCATTACACCGTCCAGCACTGCCAGAAATCTGGGAGTGGTAATTGATGATCAACTAAACTTCACAAGTCATGTTGCCAGCACCACCAGGTCCTGGAGATTCATTCTCTACAACATTAGGAAAATTAGACCTTTCCTATAAGAGCACTCTACGCAAATCCTAGTCCAGGCTCTTGTCTTGTCCAAACTGGATTATTGCAATGCTCTACTGGCTGGACTCCCTGACTGCACAACCAAACCTCTGCAGATGATCCATAATGCAGCGGCAAGAGTGGTCTTTAAACATCCTCTCTTTAAGTTACATTGGCTCCCGGTTGATGCGTGCATTAAGTTCAAAGCTATGCTCTTGGCCTACAAGACCACCACTGGCTCTGCCCAGGGTCACTGTCTCAATCACTGTCTGAAAATATAGTAGAAGTCTGTTTTCTGTAGTCCCTTGGTTTAATTTAATCTTATAAAATCCTCAAAAACTTAATTGAAGCCACCGCGAGCATCTTTTAACTTACTAGCTAACACTAACTATTTACCGCTATGTTCTTTTAAAAGTTTAGTCCCTGCCACCGCCATTGTAACTGTAAAACCTGTGGACACTAGGCTACTGTACGTGCTCTGTTATTGGCCGAAATCCACGCCTCTAGGCTAATTTCATTTAGCCTAGCGCTGATACCAAGGGGTTGTTGTCACTACAGGTACAAATCTGAACAGTGTTGTTCTTGGGAAAAAATAAATTAAGCCATTTTCTTTGTTGTTTACAAAATAAAAATCCTTGTTCTAACTTCTTTATTTGTATGTATGAGAGTCCTAATTTTTTAAATATATTTTAGGACACTAAAGATGATCTTATTTTATTTATCTCCAGATAGTGTGAAATGTTCCAATGTTGTGATCTGGCAGGCCTTCCTTTTTGATGATGTAGGAGAGTGTAGTTCTGTCTTTGACTGTAAGAAAATGGTACCTGGATGAGATATTAAAAGTGAGAATGGATTCCATGAGTAACCTCTAAACTATTGTTACATGCTCAAGTGTGCATTAGAAGTCCTAAGTTTAAACTAAAACTCAAGGAAATAAGAATTTTGCTAGTATCATTCTAATGTAACATTCATTATTGTATTTTTCATGTTTTAATGTTGTGCAGGCCTAATTTTATTGTTTAAAGGTGCATGTGTGTGTTTTTATCTACTATCTGAGATTCTGATAGTGTATACTGTCCTGAAGTTCATCTTGTTGCTCTGTTTAGGTCAGGTGCTGTTGAAGAACATGCTGAAGCCGCTGGTCATGTACCCTTCATTGTCGGTGAGGGTCACAGAGCAGCAGGGAGAGGGCATGGTCCTGGCTCTGCAGTGTCTGGAGCAGGAGCACCAGGAGACATCAACTCCTTCACAAGTCTACAGCAAACTGCTTCTTGTGCTGCGCACACTTCACTCCAACCTGCTAGGTACAGCCGTTTCCAAATGGAAGTAGCCTGTCCCTCTCCAAATTAAGGTCTGTTATTTATTGTTTCCAGATGTGTCTATCGGTAATAGAAAGCTCTCATCAATTCTGGGGGAACTGATTTGGAAAGAGTTTTCCTATTGCATCATCCATGACTGTCTGCAGTACTCTATCCCGACCCAAAGTAGCCAACTGGAGAAATACTGCACTGTAAGAGCAACAGGAACTTGCACTACACTTTTTTTTTTTTTTTTTTTTTTTTTTGTCAAAGATTACACTAATAATACCATGAAGTATGCATTAATCATCTCTGTTATGGATTGACTTGTTATAGGTAATTAAGAATACAAAAGATTTTGAGCAAAGTCTGAAAGATATGGAGTACGTGCATGGTGACTTCACTGACTTGCTCAAATATGCCCAAGGCATTAACTGTCACTTTGCCAGCAAGAAGTGCAAAGATGTGATTGTGGCGGCTCGTAAACTTATGACCTCCAAGATGCACAACACAATCAAGGTAGGTTTAGTGGCCTTTATTTATGAAAGGTTCGTACAGCAAAATTTTGTCCACTTTAGACCAAGCAACACACAAAAACTGGTCCATCCCAAAGACAACATCCTAATCACACAGAGTAATGTCGTTTATGCAGTTCAGTGTAGTAAAAAGTGCAGCTGCCCATTCTTATTGGCAAAAAGCCTAAATGCTAGGGCTATCTTGCATGAACTGCACGTTTGAGATCTCCCTAGAGAGTGGCTCAATAATATTGAGGTCAGGAGACTGAGATCAGTCCAGAACCTTTACTTTATGCTGCTGTAGACAAAGATACCTCAACTTGGCCTTGTGCTTTGGATCGTTGTCATGTTGGAACGCCCAAGTACATCCCATGCGTAGGCTTTGTTGACTCCTCTCCAAATGTAATGTTTATTGTTGTGGCCAAAAAGTTAAATTTTGGTCTCATCACTCCAAATGACTTTATTCCAGAAGTTTTGAGGCTTGCCTCTGTGCTGTTTGGGATATTGTAAGCGGGATGCTTTATGGCATTTGTGTAGTAATGGTTTTCTTCTGGCGACTCGACCATGCAGCCCAATTTTCTTAGAGTGCCTCTTTATTGTGCATCTTTAAATAGCCACACCACTATTTTTCAGAGAGTCCTGTATTTCAGCTAAAGTTATTTTGGGGTTTTGGCCTACCTGACCATGGTTTGGTTTCAACGGAATCCCTATTTTTCCACATTAGAGTTTGAACACTGCTGATTGGCATTCTCAATTCCTTGGCTATCTTTTTATATCCCTTTCCTGTTTTATACACAGGGTACCGGCGGGGGTCATAAAAGCGTTGAAAAAGTCTTAAATTTGATAATCTAAAATTAAGGCCTTAATAGCCTTGAATTTGTTATACGAAGTCTTGGATTTCGTTGCAAAGATCTTATTTTTTTACTTTTCCTAGGATTAAGTTCATACCGTAACAAAATGAACTGTTACTAGTGTAGGCTAATTAAAAATTAATGCAGCGTAATTTTGAGTGCACTTCGCGCTCCACATCATAGCAGTAAGCACAAAAGCTTGTGCACTCGTTACTATGGTTACTAGGCAAGTGAGATAAATTACAGAACAAGATAGTAGCTATGCTAGTTTGTCGGCTAAAAATGTTTAATCCGCTGTGGACAAGGAATCCGAATTATGTTTGGGTCAAGCCTGTGCCAGGAAATGACCGCAAGGCCTATTGCTGTTGGTGCAGGAAATCTTTTAAGCTAGCGACAATGGGTGTTATGTCCCTGGACTCCCATATGAAGGATGCCAAACACACCGCGTATAGCACTGCAACCACCTATTGGCCCGTTCTGTGCACCGCGGATCTCTTCGGCTACTGAAACTGCTCTGACTATCAATAATGAAGACATTTCTACAATAGAAATGCCACCACAGCCAAGGAACATTCTATCGTACTGTGGCTCGACACCAACTCTGTGGGCAGAGGTGATGTGGGTCCTTAAAACAGTCTCTGAGCACCACTCTTATCTTCAAGTAGCCTACTTGTACATAATTATTTTCTAGGGTTCAAAATTTATACAGATTTTTCATTTTCCCCTCATACTTCTATTACAGGGTATCCGCGGATCCTTAAAAAGTCTTAAAAGGTATTAAATTCCATAATGCAAAAAATAAGGCCTTAATTACATTAAAAAGTCTTAAATTCATGTTTCAAAGGTCTTGAAAATGAACCGACAACGTAAAGAACGTTTTATTTTAATTTAAAAATAATGAAACGTTACGTCTTTGTCACGCAGAACAAAATAGGCGGAACCGACCAACTAACAAATTATACTAGTGCTGCAACGACGTGCGTAAAATGCGTTGATGCGTCACATTCTTTAAATTCATCTCACGTAATGGCGGCTTGTGCTTCTGGGAATGGAGAAAGTTCTATTCTATCACAATAACCCAGACCATGATTATCAGAGGTATGGTAATACTTTAAACAGAGGCTAAATAAAATGATCCTTAATCGTTCTAAGTTGAAAAATTGCGACAAGCAACTTAACTGGTAGAAACTATTTCCGGTTTATGTGCTAAATTATGTTTCCACTAACTCAGACACCCTGTACTTTTTTACTAGTCCACTATTACCATGTGTTGCCATTAAAATCTTTCGTAAAAGAAGACCTTAAACTCGCGTCTCAGTGGGCATGTCAGGACCGGCTGAGTGGAAGCCAGCCGGTCAGCGGCTGCGCTGCTCGTGCTTTTCTCAGTGTACATAAAGCACACTTTCGGTCAGGAATAATGCGGCTTCTATTGACAGCTGCTTGGGACAAATACGTGTTGTTCATCCTGACACTTTACCCAGTAGAGGAGGGAGAGGCAGGGGTAAACACAGTCAGCGCAATTGCACTAATCAAAGCAGCGATAGTAATAAAAGTGATGTGTGCTGTGCTTTATAAGAGGTCCCACACTCTAAAAAACGACTAACTTTGCCATTTCGATAAAACTGATAAAGTTACTGCAACCAAATACCTACAGTACATGTGTATATTTCTCTTATCTATTTTCATACATTTTACTATAGTTATGGTATTTTAGAAGTTGTAGTTGTCCTGTAGTTTACTAATTTTGCTTTACAAGTTACTGTTGTTAATAATTTAATTTCAGAAAAAGACAAAAGAAAAATATATGTTTATTAGTCTGTATGTACCGTAAATAACAATCGCCAATATATAAAGCCATGGTATGCAAATTTGATGCATTTTTGTTTACTTTTGCGACAAACCAATAAAATAAAACATAATTATGTGATTAATAACGAATTATCTCCTTAGTTTAAAAGAGTTTTAAATGCTTTTTGTTTTATTTTATAAAAAATTACAAATTCATAACACTCTCTGAAAAACAATTAATTAATCAAAGTAATCACATTGTAATAATCACATTCAGTTCATTAAAAAATATGCATATTTACTATCCTCTTTAAAATACATTACAGTTTATTAATCTAGTGTTCTTTTTATACAGTTTATAATAAGAAATACAATAAAATAAAATTGTTAGATTATGTTTGTGAAGGTTCTCAGTCATCCAGGACAAATTGAATAAAAGGTTTAAGCAAAAGCAGCGTGGAATGGACATTACCAGATGGAAAAAAGTTTGAGTGGTTTTGTTTGCTGTTCGCAAATTTGTTGCTATGAAATTGGTCTTAAATTTAATTTTAGATGGTATTAAAAAGGTCTTAAAAATTCTTAAATCCAAATCTCAGAAACCTGCAGATACCCTGTATTAGGATGGGTACAAAGTTGGCATTGAATTTCATTTAAAATGTTATTAAAAGGGTCTTAAAAAGCCTTGCATTTCATTTGGAGGATCCTTGGGGTTCCCTGTATACAGTTCAGTCACATTTTTGTGTAGATTCTTTGACAAGTCCTTTGCTTTCCCCATGACTCAGAATACAGAAACATGCTGTGCTGTACGAGAGATGCAAGGGTCTGTCGGGAGCCCAGAAAATCACTAACCTTTTATACACACACACACACTACAGTCAAACAGATTACAGGTTAGGATGGTTATTTTTAGTAGCCATTCAAACCCGTTTGTGTCAACTTGTGTGATTGTTATCAGGCCAAAATCACCAGGGAATGTAAACTTTTGATCAGGGTCATTTGGTTAGTTTTTGTTGTCCTTATGATTAAAAAAAACAAATAAGTAAACACAGTTGTTTGATAATAAATGGCTTCGCCCAGTCACTTGCTGAGTGACTGACTTAAAAGTTGTTTGTGTTATCATTTATATTCTCTGAAAAATGGCCAAACATGACAAATTCTGCCAGGGTATGTAAACTTATGAGCAGTATGTTACATTCAATGGGGATCGAATGTTTGGGCACCCCAAGTAAAAAATTGTATTATTGTGCATAAAGAAGCCAAGAAGAGATGGAAAAATCTCCAATAGGCATCAAATAACAGATTAGACATCCTTATAATAAGTCAAAAAAGTTAGATTTTATTTCCACCATTTACACTTTAAAAATAACATAAAAAACTAAAAAATGGTGTCTGCAAAAGTTTGGGCACCTTGCCGAGTTAATACCTTGTACTACCCCCTTTGGCAAGTATCACAGCTTGTAAACACTTTTTGTAGCTAGCCAAGAGTCTTTCAATTTTTGTTTGAGGTATCTTTGCCCATCCTTAAAAGAGCAGTGTGTGACAGACAGTCCAGAAATCTCAAAGAAGTCTTCCAGTTCTTTGAGATTTCTGGGCTGTCTGTCATGCACTGCTCTTTTAAGGTCTATCCATAGATTTTTAATTATGTTGAGGTCAGGAGATTGTGAAGGCCATGGCAAAAGCTTTAGTTTAATCCTCTTGATGTAATCCACCGTGGATTTTGAGGTGTGTTTAGGATCATTATCCATTTGTAGAAGCCATCCTCTCTTTAACTTCAGCTTTTTCACAGATGGCATCAAGTTAGCATCCAAAATTTGCTGTAAATTTTATTGAATCCATTTTTTCTTCTACTCGTGAAATGTTACCTGTGCCATTGGCTGCAATACAACCCCAAAACATGATCCATCCACCACCATGCTTAACAGTTGGACAGAGGTTCTTTTCATTAAATTCTGTGCCCTTTTTTCTCCAAACATACCTTTGCTCATTCCGGCCAAAAAGTTATATTCTAACCTCATCGGTCCACAGAGCTTGTTTCCAAAATGCATCAGGCTTGTCTATATGTTCATTTGCAAACTTCAAACGCTGATTTTTGTGTTGAGGTAGAAGAGGTTTTCTTCTGATGAGTCTTCCATGAAGTCCATATTTGTACAAGTATATCTTTATAGTGGAATTAGTGATGCTCCGATTGATCGGCCACCAATCATGATCGGCCGATATTGACTAAAAATAGCTTGATCGGCGAACCCCAAAAGCGCCGATCAAAAAAGCCAATCGCGTGACGTAAATAGTGCGACTTTTTCACACGTGCATGCAGTGTTGCCAACTCAGCGTCTTTGTCGCTATATTTAGCGAGTATTCAGACCCCTCTAGCGACACAATTTCAAAAAAGCGAGTAGCAACAAATATAACGACTTTTTCTGGAGACTTTTGGAGACTCTCTGAAGTGAAAGCACACATCGTTCTTACTCTTCTCAACGAGCAGCGGGTGCTGCCGCTGGCCCCACCCCCATCCCAAAGCACTCACAGGCGCAGCAACCCCTCCCAGCTGCAGTCAGAGCAGGAGTTGTTCTCCCCTCCACGTCCAGACTGAAAATGAATCGCGCATGTGCGGCAACTTAGCAAGCCGCCGCTGGCAACACAGCCGTGACTCAATTTAAAGAATTTAGTTTGACCATTTTGATTTCCATTCTTCCGTGTGCTTATTACTTAATTGAGATGAGAAATGAGAAGAGCTTTATTGGGACATTCGGCTATATCATAATAAAATACAGTAGAAGAGACTATGTGAATAAATAGTTGGCAACACTGCGTGCTTGCACGGCACGCGGCACAGGTAGCCTTCACAACAGCAGAGCGGAGCTTGTCAGTGGCAACATGAGCTCTCCCATCTGTAAAGTTTGCAATGTATGTCGTGATGAAATCCCTAGAGGTGGAAGCAAGCAACGTCATTTTAACACCACTAACATGATTAGGCATCTTAGAACACCCCATACAACTGAATGTGCAGAGTATGAGAAACTAAACCATTTGGGAAAGATGGCCTACAGTAGCCTTATCTCATTTTCTAAAATAAACACTTGGTGGTTCTTCAAGATCTTGACTCTAGCCTATTTTTTGTCAACAGTTTTTTTTTCTCAATACAGTTAATTTAGAGTTAGTTTCATTTCTACAAATGATGGAAACTCTGCATGATTATAGATAAAAGATTCCCATTCCCCTGCCATTCTGTGATCGGCAGAGATCGGCAATCGGCAGATCATGATTTTGGTGATCGGTAATCGGTCATCGGCCCCAAAAATGCTGATCGGAGCATCTCTAAGTGGAATAGTGTACCACAACTCCAGTGTCTGCCAGATCTTTCTGGAGAGATTGTGCAATGAAACGTGGGTTTTGACTTACTTTTCTCACAATCCTGCAAGCCGTTCTGTCTGAGATTTTTCTTGGTCTTCCTGATCTTGCTTTAACTTCCACTGTTCCTGATGACTGCCATTTCTTAATTACATTCCTGAACAGAGGATATTGGCATCTGAAAACGCTTTGCTATCTTTTTATAACCTTCTCCTGCTTTGTTAGCATCAACTATTTTCAGTTTCAGTTTTCTAGACAAACTGCTTAGAAGTACTCATGGTGCTGATTGTAGGGGCAAGATCAGATGAGTCTGGGCATTTAAAACCTTTGAGAGTGACATCATCTGGTCTATCCAGATGATGATTGAGAACAATCCATGACACTGTCAGGTCTTAGCTTGACAAAAGAGGCAGTACAAGGTATTTTGCAGTCACCATTTTTTTTGTTTTCTGTTATTTTGAAAGTGTAAATGATGGAAATAAACATTTTTGACTTATTATAAGGATGTCTAATCTGTCATTTGATGCCTTTTGGAGATTTTTTCATATTTTCTTGGTGTCTTTATGCACATTAATAAAAACTTTTACCTGGGGTGCCCAAACTTTCAATCCCCACTGTAGGAACAAGCAAAACTCCTTCACTCAGTTATATTTTCTCTACAATAAATAAGAAGAATAAAAAATAAATAAGAAGTTAGTGAGTTTAACTGTGGATCCTGTCACTGATGTGTTCCACAAGGTTTAGGAGCTGTATAGCTGTTTAGACATTAGATGACCGTATAATGAAGTGGACCAACATTTGTGCAAAGTCTCAACAAAATAACATCCTGTCTGATGTAAGTTTTGTCGCTTTAGCTGTTACACTGCTGAGACTGCGAGCCTCGGTGAAAGCTATGCGAGTTGTTTTATAACTGCTCAGCTCACTTTAGGTATTTATGACAAATGTTACATACAGTTGATAATCTATCATACAAAGTTACCTCTAACTGCTGTATTGTGTTGAACAACGCTTTATAAAACATGCCATTGTCAAACATTACATGCCCTCTTATCTCCCATGTCTTCGGAGTTCTCTTTAATACTGTGTCAGCACTCATAAGTCCAATATAGTTAACTCTTAGAGTTTGTCTAACAATAATCTGGCAGAAGTGTAATTTTTTTGCATTCTCTGTAAGTCCTGTCAACAACTGTCGCCCTGGCTGGTTAGGTGATGCTCATACGAGTGCACGCCAGCAAGAGCGAGCAGGACACTGACTGCAGGTCCCCTAAATGCCAGTGGTGACAGTTTTCTGAAAGTTACTCATAGTACCTTTTTATATACAATTTAGGTCTCAAATAGAGACGGGACTTTTATGACATTGTTTCTGTAGCAGACATCCAGCAAAAAAAAAATACAAATATTCCCAATTTTCAAAAATGAACCGTATGAGTAGAAACCCTGCAGTGGTGGCAGAGAGGGACAAAGGTCCAAATGAATGAAAAAAATGTGGTTAATAACAGGTTTTCATATTTAAATTGGAATCGAATCGTTTTTGATTAAAAAAAGAAAGAAAGAAACCATGCAAAATAAATAAATAAAAAAAGAAATAGGATAAGGACAAAACAAAAACAAACAAAAAACGTCCCTTACATGTCATTGTGGTTATGTGAGGTATCTTTTACTGTACAGCACAAACAATGCAGTCTACTCCATTGCAGAAAGTATGTTTTCCTTCAGATCACCCCAGAGACCAAGCTGCATTTGCCCAAGCTACCTGCTCCTGGAGTTGAGACAAAGAGACAGGAGAGCACTAAAGTAGAGATGAATATGGAAAATGACAAGCAGCTGTCTTCATGGAGCATGCGTCTGCCAGCCTGCCGCATCAGCCAGTCAGTACAGCAGCTGATGGAGCTGGCCCTGAGTACACTATCTGAGGCCGTGGGAAGTTCCACTCAGTGGTACAATACACTTTATAGTCATTATGTTCACCAGTACTCCAGGGTTTGAATTAATTCTTTGACCCATTGTCACGGATATTTTCTAAAGTTTTACAGTAATAAGTGAATCCAGCACAAATATTGTTATTGTAAAGCCTTGTAAAGGCTAATGGTAACTTACAGAACCAAATAAATTGTGATTTAGGTGGAACAATATATCGCAAATTGCAGTATTATTGATCGCAATATTTGTATTGCAAAGATTGCCCAAGTATGGCAATCTATAATATTTTATAGACTTCATTTTTTTTCTTGTCTCAAAATTATCCAAAATTATCCAAACAAAGCTTTAAATCCTGATTAATCCTGGTTTGGTCCTAGTTTAGACCTGTTTTAGTCCTAGTTTAATCTTTATCAATTAAGTTCCTGCTTTGACGAGTTAGTCCAGGGCGTTTCTTTTTAATTTGACAAAGAGCATTCAATTATTGCAGGTAATGTATTTATTGCAATAATTCAAATAGTTATTGTATTAACACATTTTTTCAATATCGTGCAGCCTTATTTTTGATATGTTTTTTTGTTTTTCTTTTCTTGGTGTGATCTGCAGTGCATTGCAACTTCTCTTTACAGCAAGAAACATCTTCCAGTTGTTCTATGATGTAGTTCCAACATACCACAAGTAAGGCTTGCTTCATCCCATAATGTTCCGTAAACTAAAGTATACATTCAAATAAAGGCTTCTCTTCCTCCTCCAGGGAGAACCTGCTGAAGTTCCCACACCTGGCTGCAATCCAGCACAATAACTGCATGTACCTGGCCCACCACCTTCTCACTCTAGGCCACCATTTTAGAGGCCACCTGCCTTTCAGTGAAGGGGTTGGGACCTTTGTGGACATGGTGCCAAGCTTCAGAAAACTGGGTACACAAAATTTTAATTTTTGCAGCAATAGAAAGAAATTGGAGGGTGAGGCTCATTTAGATTGATGGCCCTGACAAAAAGCTAACAAACAAATAAGCCAAGTTCTTGATTCGTTATTAAAAATTTTACATATGTTAGGTTCCAATGAACGCGAATGGTGCGAGGTAATTACTTTCATAGTTTGCAGGTTTAATCTGGGTCAAAAATAACTTGGGGGTGGGGGGAGCTGTGTTTTTCTAATGAAATCAACTTTTTGACTGTTCTAATTCGAATGAATGAATGAATGAATGCTATGTGAACAAATATTTCTTGTAAATCTCAATTTAAACATAATATTCGAATTAAATATATTTATTTTTTTATATATATATAAAAAAACTAAAATATTTGCCACTGCCAGGGCATTAGGGCGGCAGTAGCTCAGTAGGTAGAGCGGTTGTCCTTCAACCGGAAGGTAGGTGGTTCGATTCCAACTCTCCCCACAGTTCATACTGTCGTTGTGTCCTTGGGCAAGACACTTAACCCACCTTGCCTCCAGTGGCTGTAACACTGGTAATTACTGAGGAACAATGTAAGTTGCTTTGGATAAAAGCGTCAGCTAAATGAATAAATGTAAATTAATCTTTTGTTTATTTTGTTACAGAAAAACAAGTTATGTCTAGAGCCTCAATCATAACATTATAACAGGCCGGGCAACAATATAAATCAGTTTGTGTGTTTTTTTTTTTCCCGAACAGGTACAAGCAGAAACATTTTTCTGTTATGAGGGTGCAGCATTCTACTTTCAACAATCTCAATCAAAAAAAAAAAAACTTTTATTGATGCAGGTTGAGTAGTTACACAATAACAAAAATAACTGCATTTATCCATTCCTATATTAATGCAGTTCCCACTGTTCATCCATATAATGCACTGTAACGCTGAGGTACTTATGGTTGCCTAGCGATGTCTCGCTAGTAGTCTGTGGTGAGGGCAATAATTGGTGCACGTTGTAAAGCAGTCGCTTTTGTAGTCTTTTCCTTTTCATACAACTCGTGTATTCTTATTGAGATGGTGCGTCTTGAGGGCGGTTCATACGTGCAGTCATTTGTTGTGATCATAAGAATGTTCTTCAGACCGACGTCTTTCACAATATTAATCGGCCTGCTGTTTGTAGCTACCCAATTCGCTATGGCTTTTGTCAGCTTGTCTTGCTTTTCTATACTTCCACACGCTGCATCCAACTTAATCTGATGAAGCCTGCCTCCACTGTTTCTTTGGGTGGGTAATTTGCTGGCATCAGCGGTGTGTATTGCACTGAAGTGATACTTCAGACTCAATGTACTCTGGTGATAAGAAAACTTAACTTTGCAGTTAAGTTACAAATAACTTTGGGTTTTTTTGGTTCAAAAGCCATGCGGAGGAGATTTAAAATGAAAATGTCCATTTAAGAGTTCGGTACCTTTCTCCATTTTTCTGTCTGCGCCAGATCTTTTCTGTTCTGCGCTGCAGCAGTCTTTGGCCCTCACCCAAATGCTCTCACTGGTTGAGATGCATAATGATTTTCAAAAGAATAATAATAATTAAAGCCTCAAGCGGCGAAAAAGGCCCTCGCCTCCCTTGCGACCGCGGGGACACATGTACTTGGAGGATTGCATTTTGTGCTTTAAAGCGTAAACTTCACAATAATGTCAAATAACCGGGCCTGTGCCTCTACTTGAATCTTCTTCTGGCTGGGGCCTGCTACATCACCTTGTAATTTAGAGTTAAAGGTCTCCACATTCCCTGGTTTTCCTGGGATCTGTCTGAACTTTTGAAAATAAGAGTTTCTGCTTGGGCTGAGGCGAGAAAAACAAAGTACTGGCTGGAGATTTGCAATGACTCAGAAATCGCTGCACCCTCTGTTAAAAAGAAAAAATGTAAATATTACTTGTGTAAAAGAACAAGTTTACAAGTTCCAAAAGATTTTGGGGAGTTTTCCAAGACTCTAGTCTTGGCACTGGAGGAGTCTCCTCCAAAGGAAAGATCCTTGCATTTTCTCTTTGATTATTCTTTGTCATTACACATGTACAAGTACACTGCAACAAAATTGTACGGTGCTTTTAATGGCTTAAAAGGCAGTCTGTTGGAGTGAGAGTCAGTGACCTTGGCTGGGTACTGGAAGTCTCAAGCGAATAAGAGAAGACAAGACCCAGCTGCCGGCTAGGCTTCCAAAAGGGACAAAGCCTGTGCCCGGTTTGTGGCGTGACCTTGATGTTTCCTATCCCTTGTCAGAACTGTAATACAATACAACGCAGCTCAACGGTCCGTTTTCTCAATGTTATCCACTCTTCTCTGTAAGAAAACCCCTTCATATCCGTTAAGCAGCGTAGTAGCTCACAGGTCTGACTCCTGTTGTTCAAGTCCTTTCTGTATTGTCCACAGTCCGTGCTGAAGCTGTTAAATCAGTTCCTCGGATTGTGCGACTCTTTAATGTAATCCTTTTAAACTGTTACAGAAGCACAGTTTATTGATTCTTAGGAGTCCAGCAGGCAGTAGAATGAAAGAAATAATAAGAGAAAAAGTACGAGACAACGAAATGAGACATAAAAAGCACAGCATAGAGCAGGGAGCAGAGGGAAGACATGTCCGCCTTGTCTGAAGTCAGGAAGTGAAAACACAGGCTCATTACAACCACAGCCACAAATGTATCAAAAAACAAACTGATAACTTTTTTGGCACACGTGTCTAGATGATACTAACCAAATTTGGGGCCTTTTAGATAAAAAAAAATAGAGTTTAATCTTTTGACGCAAGAGTTGCGATTTAGGTGTTCACGCGTTTCACCCCACATAGCAGACTTTCAGTTAAGTTTAGGCTGTGGCCGTCATAGACTTTTCTGTTTGCCCTGAGGTGTCCTATAGACACCTATAATGTGTCCTATAATGATGTAACTTTCATTTTTCTACATAGGAAAAAAATACTTTCACTTTCCATAGGCCGAATGCATTTAAATTTTTCAGAGGTCGCCACTGATTCATTTCTTTTTATTATTTTTTCAAATACTTCAAATACATACATTTTTCGACAGGCTTTAGTTTAGTGGCCAATAAAATGTACTTTTTGCGCACATTTAATGGGTCAAAATTGAGGATCATTTTACAGAAAAATAAAGCAACTCCGGCCTGTGCTACTGCTGGGGCCTGCTACACCACCTTGTAATTTAGAGTTAAAGGTCTCCACAATCCCTGGTTTTCCTGGGATCTGTCTGAACTTTTGAAAACAAAGTACTGGCTGGAGATTTGCAATGACTCAGATATTTGCTGCACCCCCCTGTTTAAAAAGTAAAAATGTACAGTAAATATTACTTGTCTAAAAGTACAAGTTTACAAGTTCCAAAATATTCTGACGAGTTTTCCAAAACTCTAGTCTTGGCTCTAGAGGAGGATTCTGGAAATTGGTAAATGGTATTTATTTCCCAAAGAAATGGCTGCCTCTTTACAGGCTCATTACAACCACAGCCACAAATGCATCAAAAAACAAACTAATAACTTTTTTGGCACTCATGTCTAGATGATACTCACCAAATTTGGGGCCTTTTAGATTAAAACACATTGAGTTTAATCTTTTGACGCGCGGGGTGCGATTTAGATGGTCACGTGTTCCACCCCACATGGCGGATTCATGTTGGGCTGTGGCTGTCATAGACTTTTCTGTTTGCCCTGAGGTGTCCTATAGATGTACCAACTTTCATTTTTCTACGTTGGAAAAAATTACTTTCACTTTCTATAAACCAAATGTATTTTCGTTTTCCAGGGATTGCCACTGAGTCATTTATTTTCATTATTTTTTCAAATACTTCAAATACATACATTTTTTGCCAGGCTTGAGTTTAATGGCTAATAAAATTTACTTTTTGCGCACATTTACTGGGTCAAATTGAGAATCACTTTAAAGAAAAATTATAAATAAAAAAAATATAACTCATGCAAAAACGTCAAGAAAAACGCCTGTCTATTGAACACACAAGTGTTTAGCTCATTTTGCCTAAGTATGGTGTCTGTGGAATGAAGCAGCTATTTTCTGTTGTTTTTTTAAAAGAGAGTTCACATCACGGTTCACATCTTCAATTTAAAATGGCCGCCTTCTCGTGTGTGATAGGGTGTGGTCCCCTTTGGCTTTTTTGTTCATAAGCCCATGCTGGGTGTGTGTACCAAGTTTCATTTGCCTACAACAAACTAAAATTTTCCCTTCCCATTGACTTTATCCACATATTTGGGCCATTGCTATGGCAACACATTTATAGATAGGGGGTGGTTGTCATTGGCTTTTATGTTCTTCATGACATAAGAGATGTGTATACCAAATTTCATGTCTCTATGACAAACTAAATTCTTCGGTCCCATTTTAAGTTTCTAGGGGGCGCTAGAGAGCCATTTCTAAAGCTAACCTTTTTATTTACATATCTTTGTGTTCAGGTCATAAATGTGCACAAACACCTTTTTGGGTCCATCTCAATCCGAGAAGGCATTTGAGAGTTAAGGGATATTTTATTTTCACAAAAATGGCCGCCTTGTTACAGGCTTGCCACACCCATACCCAATAAGATATCGAAAACAAAATGACAACTTTTGTTGGCACGTGTCTAGATGATACTCACCAAATTTGGGGCCATTTAGATTAAAACACAATGAGTTGCATCTTTTTGCGAGAGGGGTGCGATTTAGGTGGCCGTGCCTTTCACCCCACATGGCGGACTTCCTGTTGAGTTTAGGGTGTGGCTGTCATAGATTTTTCTGTTTGCCCTGAGGCGTCCTATGGATGTACCAAGTTTTGAATTTCTACATTGGAAAAAAAATAATTTCACTTTCCATAGGCCCAATGTATTTTTACTTTTCTATGGGTCGCTACTGAGTAATTTTTCAGATATATATTCATATATATATATTTTTTTTCATATCATTTTGCAGAAAAAGAAAAAAAAACTCAAACAAAAACAATAGGCCTCCTGGTCATCACCGGCTCGGGCCTAATAAAAACTTTAATGCGCGATGAAATTATTGTCGGCGTTAATTCAAATATATCCCCCACACCATTACAACACCACCAGCCTGAGCCGTTGCTTTTATGTTTTTTACGCCAAATTCTGACCCTACCATATGAATGTTGCAGCAGAAATCATGACTCAGGACAGGTAACGTTTTCCAATCTTCTATTGTCAAATTTTTTGAGCCTGTGTGTATTGTAGCCTCCATTTGCTGTTCTTACCTGACCGGAGCAGCACCCGGTGTGATCTTCTGCTGCTGTAGCCCATCTGCTTCAGGGTTCGATATGTTGTGCGTTCAGAGATGGTATTCTGCATACCTTGGTTGTAACGAGTGGATATTTGAGTTACTGTTGCCTTTTTATTATCTCTAACCTGTCTGCCCATTATCCTCTGACATCAATAAGGCATTTTTGTGCACACAACTGCCACTCACGTGATAATTTGTCTTTTTTAACTATTCTCTGTTGTGGTTGTGTGCGAAAATCTGAGTGGATCAGCACTTTTTAAAATACTCAGACCATTCCACGTTCAAAGTCAATTGAATCCCTTGTCTTCCCCATTCTGATACTTGGTTTGAACTTTAACAAGTTGAGTACACCACATCTAGATGCCTAAATGCATTGAGTTGCTGCCATGTGATTGGCTAATTAGCAATTTGTGTTACCAAGCAATTGAACAGGTGAACCTAATAAAGTGGCTTGTGAGTGTATTTTCCACATGTGCTTGTATTTATGGAAAATGTCTTGTGGTCCGAATCAAAACCGCTCAAAGTCTGGATTTGGCACGACTGTTGGGGACTCATGACCTAGACAAAACATGTAAAGCATATATTTGAATGTACTTCCGACCACAAGTGATATAATGGAAAGAGACTACATGATGTTAGTGTGTTGTTTAGGTGCTCAGTGCTTCCTGGCCCAGCTGAATGTCCAAAGAACTGAACTGTTGGAAAGGCTATCCACTGCGCACAATTTCTGCAACTTGGATGATAAAGACAACTACATTGCAGCTAGTAAAGCAGTGAGACAGGTATCGCAAAACCATCTGCTTAGAGGAGCAGTCTGACGTTGACATCTGAACAGATTTATGCATTTTCTTAGCATATTTGCAAAAATTGGTCATAATTTAAGCTTGCTGTATGCTTTTCTGTAGGTTATCCATCAGCTAAAACAGCTTGGCACAGTGTGGCAGGACGTCCTGCCAGTCAGTAATTACTGCAAAGCCATTGGAAACTTGATCAACACAGCCATCAGAGAGATGACTTCAAAAATCATGATGCTAGAGGTTTGTTCATTTTCATCAAACTCCGTCTATACTACTACATTCAACAATTGTTGACAAGTTGCATGTTAAGTGGAATTGTCCTTGTGTTGAGTGACACCATTCTGTTTACCCTTTAGTTTAGTAGAATGATTTTTATTTTTATTTTTTAATCACACAAATCAATGCATAAAGTGAAAATGGAACAAGAAGACAAGAAATAAAAAATGGAGAGTTAACAAACAATGAAACGCAATAAAAAACACATAAAACGCAATGCAACACAGGTGTCACCTGATACTTTCTATAATTGTGTGTCAGAAGTTGTAAACAATATTATAAAGATATTACCCAACCATGGCTGGTGCCATGTGTTTCTATGCATCCAAAACAAAGTTAATCCACTTTTGGCTCCACTGGATAGTATATTGTATAAGCTCCTGGCTTGATACAATAATGAAGGTTTGAGATCATTTTACAATGTTTGGCCTTACTGGGCTTATTGATCCAGTTTTTCAGGGCTGTAATCCACTACAATACAAATTTGTAGACTGTGGTAGTCAAGTTTTTGGCCATGCTTCTCTGATGAGGAGCTCCTTTGTTTGGTACCAGTGCAGTGTGTACTGCCCCAGGGACAGCCTTCGGGCTAGCGAGCAATTTGCTCTGACAATTTCTGGTGTGATTGACAACTCTTTCCAGGACATCATGTGAGACATTTTTTGATGGCAGATTGTACACATTCCAATCTGCCGGCACACTCTTCTTCACCTCTTCACACTCCCCATTGTTCTGGACTGTTGATTCTAAGTACTTAAAATCCTCACTGTTCCACTTGGATCCTTCTCATTCACACATACAGACAAGCCTGAAATTATTCATACCACTGGCAAATTTTGAGTTAAAGTTACCTATATCAACCAGTAAGTTTTTTTCTTAGATGTAAATGACAGAGCCATCTTACAGAAGATATCAGAATGTACAAGAGGCATATTTTATTTAAATTTGAACAAAAAGTGGCTTGTCCAAAATTATTCATACCCTTCTCAATAATTAATAGAAAAGCCTTTTATTGAATTCTACACCAATCAAACACTTCCTATAATTGACCCGCTTTCTACACGTCTCCACTGGGATTATTGACTATTCATCTTTAGTGATAACATCCAGCTCTTTCAAGGTTGGAGGGTCTCCTTACCATCTCCCTGATCTTTAGCGCCATCCACAGATTCTCAATTGAAGTCAAATCAGGACTTTGGCTGGGCCATTGCAAAAGGTTAATTTTAAACTTTCACTCACACTGAAATGTCCACTGGTGCACTCAAGTCCCCTAAATGAAGCTGTACCTTTTTAATTTCCCTTAATATAATATCACCATAAAATCCAAGTAATTTCTGAACTAAAAGATTATAGCAGTGCAGGGCCAGATGGTTTAGAAGTTACATTTTTCAATTTTGGTTCATGTGTTTTATCATACCCTCTGGCTGACCTGTTCAACATATCCTTAAATACATGTTCTATTTCTATTTTTGTGGAAAACTGCTAGAGTAACTCCTATATTCAAAGGTGGAGATCAGACTGATCTGACTAACTTTTGCCCAATTTCTATATCTGCACAATCACCAAAATACAGTAGCAAGAAAAAGTATGTGAACCTTTGGGAATTTTATTTTTCAGTGTTGGGGGTTGTTTCTTTAACTCATTGAGTCTTTGTTGTGCTTTTGGTGTCATTTTGACTGGCCGCCCACTTTTTGGTAGAGAGAGATTGTTTGCCTAACTGTAGACTGGTAAATTTATAAAGTTTTTGAACTAACTTAGTAACCCTTTGTTACCAGCTTTATGTAAAGCAACAATTCTTGATTGTACTTCCTCTAGAAGCTCTTTTTGGTGAGGCATGGCTCACTTAAGCGTGTTCTTCTTATGCAGAACAAACTCCAAAAGTTTGAGGTTTTTTTTATCAGTCAGAGTAGCTGTAGTCCACACATCCAAACGTATTAACAAAACTCCTGATGTGATAAAACCTGACTCCAGTTAGCTTTTTTGAGTTTATTATCTCAAAGGTTCACATACCTTTTCCACAAGTACTAAGATGTTTTTTGGTTGTTCTCAAAGGCATGAAAGATCTGAATTTTTTTGTATAATTATTTTTAGAAACATTGTTTGTCAATACCCTTTACTTAGATGAAGATTAGATCAAATTTAAAGACTAATTTTTTCAGAAAACCATGATATTCCCATTCTGTCTACTCTACTACAACAACAGCCTCACTCAAATTTACAGATTTATTTTTCTCCTCCTTTGATACAGCCAATATACTGGTTTACTGTATTTCTTGACCTTTCAAAAGCCTTTGATCTGGTAGACCACTATACACTACTTGATAAACTTCAATTAATGGGCCAAGATAGAAATGCTCTTTTATAGTTTAATCCTTATCTTCATAATCAACGTCAGTTTGTCGTTTTTAAAGGTGAACAGTCCAATCACTGCATTATGGAAGAAGGTGTCCCACAGGGTTTCACTCTTGGTTGCCTTTTATTTTATTTATTAACAACCTTCCTAGTTCATTTCCTATAAATGCTGATGACACTGTTATGTATTTGTCAGGCTCTAACCTGTCCCACCTACAAAACCAATTACAGGTGGAGTTTAATCTAATTCAAAACTGGCTTAGAAGGAATATGTTAAAACTTAACATAAAAAAAATCCTGCTGTATGCTCTTTGGCTCTTGCCATTCTCTTCATACTATGGATATAAATATATATTTTGATAATGGTTCTACAATGACTAAAGAAACCAGTGTTAAATATCTTGGAGTATGGCTTGATCCTAAACTAAATTTTAAACCACAGATTAATTGTGTTTGGCCCAAGGACACAACAACAGTATGAACTGTGGGGAGAGCGGGAATCGAACCGCCTACCTTCTGATTGAAGCTCTACCACTGAGCCACTGCGCCCCAATATCAAGACTAGCATACTCCTGTGTAATGCCTCTATTGATCTGCTCATCTGCTTCACACTTGCATTACGCCAGTGGGACCCTAGCAAAACACTTTTTTTGTCAGTAATGAAATTTGGTACACGTTTGTTATTTTAAGGCAAAAAAAATTGGGGGCAGAATTTTAGAAAAATTTTGCACACATGTCCAGGATGCTACAAGAAACAAAGAAGCCTTTCAAACATATGCCCTAACTTCATTTGTAACAACAGCAAAAATCTTTTTTTATTAAATTTGTTATAACTTGCACAAATTTTACTAAAAGGTTTAACCATTTACTTGCACTTGCCTGCAGAGATCTAACTTTAAAAAGTTGGACTTTCTAGCCCTATTTCAAACCATGTTGTCCACGAAATTAGAGTTTCAACGCAATCCATATTATATACATCGGCAGGCTTCTTAAATTGAGATGGCAGCACAGTTTAACCTCGGCACCAGCACTGGGTAGCAACGGTTTGTTACGTAATAGTGATTTCCCATTGCAAACGCAATAACTCAATTTCTCAGTTGAAGAGAATTTATGATTTATAATTTATCCAGTGTATTAATTGTCTATTAATTTGCCTTCCAAAGTTCATGATATAATATATATTGGGCTCAGTGGTAGAGCGGTCGTCCTTCAACCGGAAGGTAGGTGGTTTGATTCCCGCTCTCCCCACAGTTCATACTGCCGTTGTGTTCTTGGGCAAGACACTTAACCCAACTTGTCTACAGTTGTGTTCCAGCTGTAACACTGATTAATGGAACCTTATTGTAAGTCGATTTGGATAAAAGCGTCTGCTAAATGACTAAACGTAAATATATATTTTTGGTTTATTGTCCTTTCTAGGATATTTCCTCTGAGGAAGGGGAACATCTTCACACTTTGTGCCAAACAATCATTGAAGAAGCTCCATTGGTTTTCATTCCACTAACGGAAGAGAAGAAAAACAAAAAGTACCAAGAAGAGGTGGCCATCTATGTACAAAAGTGGAGTATGTTCAAGGAGCTGGTCATAGTGCTGAGGGCCAACCTTCAGGAGATTGTAGACAGGTGAGTGAGGAGGCGCACTGCTCCCTGTACATGCACTGATCAACTCCACAGCCTGTTGGAGCTTTCACCATCACGTTAGAGGAACACCGGACCAGCCTTGTTAGATTAGATTCAACTTTGTCATTACACATGTACAAGTACAATGCAACGAAATGCAGTTTAGGTCTAACCAGAAGTGCAATAGCAGCAAGTGCAAGATATCCAGTATTGCTTAAATAAGTAAGTTAGTATGGAAAAGTAATTTGCAAATGGATATGTACATACTATACAATAATATACAAATAGCTATTGCTATAAGCAGAAATGATAAAATGGATATATACAATGATAGACATGGTGAGCTATAAACAGAAGTCAGAAATAGATTATATTATAGAAGTAATTTTAAGGTGGATATGTACTATGAACATATAATACAATGACAGTTACTATAAACAGAATTGTATAGATGGATATAGACAATGATAGGTAAGGCTATGGTGAGCAGTAGTGTAATAGTTATTGTACAAATAATTACAAACAGAAGCTGTCTGAATAACAGTAGTGCAGTGGAAGTTATTGCATATTTATGTAAAGTGCAGAAGGGCATGTGTGAACAGTAGGTACTGTAAATGAACAGTTGGCAGTGCAAATAGTTCCAGTAAACATAATGCTATGTATAGACAGTCCCCCCTTCTGACAGGGCCCAGATGTGTGAGCCAGCTGTTTACACTCAGCCAAGGCAGAAGCACAGTCAGTCCTAGGAGAGCTTCCTCAGATACTTCTCAGTTTGCCACAGCAGTACTGGGTAATAGATGTGTGAAATGTATCAGAACATGTTTTAGTCTTTGTACTGATGGTACTATGCTGCACATATTAGACGTGTTTCCAT
Source organism: Neodontobutis hainanensis (assembly GCA_024349245.1). Lineage (NCBI taxonomy): Eukaryota > Metazoa > Chordata > Actinopteri > Gobiiformes > Odontobutidae > Neodontobutis > Neodontobutis hainanensis. The sequence goes on along the minus strand of JALDNG010000172.1, from coordinate 116,912 downwards.
TAAAAATATGTGTAAAAGTTTATCAATGCTATTAAAATGTCAATAAAACACAATTTCAAAATGACGGGTAAGTTATGTTGTGCCACTAATATGTATTTTCCACTTGCCATTTGTCATTCCAAAGACATGGCGAAGGACCTTATGATTGCTTTAAATTATGGTATACATTTACATATAGCAGTCACAGCACTAGCTCTAGTAATTAATGTGATGGAAAGGTTTACAGTTGTAAACTGCTCAGTATGAGACATTTTTGTGAAATTGTAGTCAGCAACTTCACAGAGGAACTGTGGATTTGTTGAAATATTGGTAACACCTCTTTCACAAACTAAGTTAAGAAAATATTCGGTCTCCATTGTATTCCTCTTTACCTCCACTGCTGGAAGTTCCCCGTTCTGAGGATCATGGAACTCTTTTAATGCAAATAAAGTGTTTCCATTGCTATTTTGCAATTTTTTTTTTTTTTTTTTTTTTTTGATGCAAATGAAAAATGATCTTTTATGTAAGAACAAGGAACGATATATGTAAACTATATGTAAACGTTTTTTTGTTTTTTTTATGTGGCGTGTTTCCATTAGGTCTTTTTTATTCGCAATTTTAAATTTGTGCAGTTTGAAGATTAATGGAGACGCAGCTTGTGTCATCATACCTTAAAACAGTCCTGTAGGAGCCATTATTGTATAGATTATTAGGCCCGAGCCGGTGGTGACCGGGAGGGCCTATTGTTTTTGCTTGAGTTATTTTTATATATATATATATATATATATATATATATATATATATATATATATATATATATATATATATATATATATATATATATAATATATATATATATATTAATATATATATATATATATATATATAATATATATATATATATTAATATATATATATATAATATTATATTATATATATATATATATTATATTATATATAATATATATATATATATATATATATATATATATATATATAATATTATATTATATATTATATATATATATATATATAATATTATATTATATATATATATATATATATTATATTATATATATATATATATATATATATATATATATATATATATATATATATATATATATATATATATATATATATATATATATATATATATATATATATATATATATATATATATATATATATATTCTTTTTGTGCAGAATGATCCTCAATTTGACCCAGTAAACATGTAAAAAGTCATTTTTATTGGGCCCAAAGTTTCATGGACAGCGAAAGATTTATGTATTAGAAGTCCCTGAAAAGAAAATATGAAAAATGACTCAGTGGCGACCCCTAGAAAAGTCAAAATACACTGCGCCTATGGAAAGTGAAAGTATTTTTTTTCCAATGTAAAAATACAAAACTTAGTACATTCATAGGACACTTCAGGGCAAACAAAAAAAAATTTTAACAGCCACACCCTAAACTAAACGGGAAGTCCAGTATGTGGACCCCTAAAATCGCACCCCTCAAAGATAAATTCAATGTGTTTTTATCTAAAAGGCCCCAAATTTTGTGAGCATTATCTAAACGTGTGCCAAAAAAGTTATCAGTTTGTTTTTAGATACATTTGTGGCTGTGGTCGTAATAAGCCTGTGAAGAGGCAGCCATTTCTTTGGGAAATAAATGGCATTTACGAAATGCCAGGATCCTTCCTTTGGAGGAGGCTCCTCCAGAGCCAAGGCTAGAGTCTCTGAAAACTCCTCAGAATCTTTTGGAACTTGTAAACTTGTACTTTTAGACAAGTAATCTTTACATTTTCCATTTTTAACAGGGAGGTGCAGCGATTTCTGAGTCATTGCAAATCTCCCGCCAGTACTTTGTTTTTCTCGCCTTAGCCCATGCATAAACTCTTATTTTCATATCCCAGGAAAACCAGGGAACCCTTTAACTCTAAATTATAAGGTGGTGTAGCTGGCCCCAGCAGTAGCACAGATCCGAGGTGATGAAGCAGGCTCCAGCTTGCGGCTTTAATTTGTTTTCTTTTTTTTTTAATGGTGCTTGGTTTGGGCTTTTTGTGGCGGTTGTTTTGTTTTTGGGCACAGGTGCCTTATTTTGGCTCGGCCATAGGTGGCAGTGGCAAGTAAATCGCTTTAAAGGTGCACAGGTGCATTGTACAAGGTTCAAGGGTAATGGAGGTTGCACGGTTTTTACTGCTACGCTACGCTTAAATCACTTACAGGCCTTCAACTCCATTACAGCTGATATATCCATCCATTCATCCTGCTGCCATATACCACTTGGATACTGGGCATTATTACTACATTTATTTATCACTTCGTGTTTTGTATTTAATAAACGGAATCCCACCAAATGTACTTCTCGGTCTGTACATCGGTTCTGTATAGCACAATATACCATGATCCCAGAAGTGACTAAAATGATTGTTCTACAAGTTCTGTGAAATTTCTACTTGGGGAAAAAAGTATATCTGATCTTAGCACTCAATAAATTAGTTTTATACAATTAACTACTGGTTTCTTTCTTTTAGGTAAAAGTGCTGTAGGCTTTCTTATATAAATATTTGTATGCTTGGGATCAGGTAAAAAAGAGGTTTAAACAAAACTCTTATGTTTTCTCTCTTCAGGTGGGCTAATGGAAAAGGACCCCTGGCATTGGAGTTCTGTAGTTCAGAGGTGAAGAGTCTAATTCGCGCTTTGTTTCAGAACACTGAGAGGAGAGCAATAGCTTTGACCAAAATCAAATAAATTTCAATCGGCAACTACCATGTGTGAAGTTTTCTTTTGTTGATATTTTACTAAGAAGTATTAAATTTCTCATTCCTTAGTCTTGAGACTGTGGCACTGAAAAAGCAGCTGAGGTGGTTATGTAACCAGGGCCTCGCCATCTGCTTCACATTGTTCTCTGGAGTTAGCAGCTGTTGTCTAATAAACCTCAGTGCCTCCAAATGGTCAAGTTCTTCAACAAAAACTTTACAATAAACATTGGACCATTACCTCAAGTCTCTGGATGTTGTGGGGCTGTCTTGGCTGACACGCCTCTGCAACATCGCGTGGCGTTTGGGGACAGTACCTCTGGACTGGCAGACCAGGGTGGTGGTCCCTCTTTTTAAGAAGGGGGACCGGAGGGTGTGTTCCAACTACAGAGGGATCACACTCCTCAGCCTCCCCAGGAAAGTCTATGCCAGGGTACTGGAGAGGAGAATGCGGCCAATAGTTGAACCTCAGATCCAGGAGGAACAATGTGGTTTTCGTCCCAGCTGGATTAGCTCTATACCCTCCGGTGCTGAAGGGTTTATGGGAGTTTGCCCAACCAGTCCACATGTGCTTTGTGGATCTGGAGAAGGAAGGCATTCGACTGTGTCCCTCGTGCTGCCCTGTGGGAGGTGCTCTGGGAGTATGGGGTCCGTGGCCCTTTTCTAAGGGCTATCCGGAGCAGGAGCTTGGTTTGCATTGCCGGCAGTAAGTCAGATCTCTCTGGGGGTCTTGTTCACTAGTGAGGGAAGAAAGGAGCGTGAGATTGACAGACGGATCGGTGCAGATTCTGCAGTGATGCGGTCGATGTACCGGTCTGTTGTGGTGAAGAAGGAGCTGAGCTGCAAGGCAAAGCTCTCGATTTACCGGTCGATCTACGTTCCTACTCTCACCTATGGTCATGAAGTTTGGGTCATGATCGAAAGAACAAGATCCCGGATACAGGCGGCCGAAATGAGCTTTCTCCGCAGAGTGGCGGGGCGCTCCCTTAGAGATGGGGTGAGGAGCTCGGTCACTCGGGAGGAGCTCAGAGTAGAGCCACTGCTCCTTCACATCGAGAGGAGCCAGCTGAGGTGGCTCAGGCATCTGTTACGGATGCCTCCCGGACGTCTCCCTAGGGAGGTGTTCCGGGCATGTCCCACCAGGAGGAGACCTTGGGGAAGACCTAGGACACGCTGGAGGGACTATGTCTCTCGGCTGGCCTGGGAACGCCTTGGTATCCCCCCGGAAGAGCTGGAGGAAGTGTCTGGGGAGAGGGAAGTCTGGGCTTCTCTGCTTAGACTGCTGCCCTCCGCGACCCGGCCCCGGATAAGCGGTAGAAGATGGATGGATGGTTCTAAATTATCCTAATTACCCTGATTCATTGGGAAAAGTTGTTTTATTCAACTTAACAGGCGAAAAACAGCAGCTCTCTGCAGCTGGTTTGTGAACAGTTATGGAGAAGTCAAAGGAGCTCAGTGAAGACCTACATTGTGGGTGCATTGTGGCTGCTCACAAGTCTGGAAAGGTTTATAAGGCCATGTCTAAATGTTTTCAATTCAATGTATTATTAAAAAATACAAGTTGTTCCACACTGTACAAAATCTCAAAGGACGTTGTTGGAAGCCAAAAGTGACAACTGTGCTGGCCAGGAGGAGAGTAAGGAGGTGAAAAAGAATCCAAGGATCACCACCGAGGCCATCCTTGTGAATCTGAGCTCATCTGGTGGCAATGTCTCAAGGCAGACAGTCCAATGGACACTGCACACTGCTGGATCCCACGGGCACACACCAAGAAGGATGCTCCATCTTCAGATGAGGCACACAAAAGCACGGTTGGCCTTGGGCACCAGTGGACACTTCAGCACAACTACAACCCAAAACCACACAAAGTGGTAAAGAAACGGTTATCAGAAAAAAACATTTTGAAATGACTCACCCAAAGTCCTGACTTGAATCCAATTGAGAATCTGTGGAGGCAGCTAAAGATTAGGGCGATGTCAAGGAGACCCTCTAACCTGAAAAAGTTGGAGATTATCACTAAAGATGAATGGGCTAAAATCCCAAAAAGCTGGTTAGCAAATATAGGAAGCATTTGATTGCTGTGAAAGCCAATTAAGGCATTTCTATTGATTATTGTGAAGGGTATTAATAATTTTGAACATGCCACTTTTTGTTCAAATGTCAATAAAAGTCTAGAAATATTTATTTCCACAACAAATCCCTTTGTACATTGCCTTATGTACCAGCATATTTCTTGATTGGAAATGACATACTGTTGTGTCCATGGGCAAGACACTTAACCCACCAGTTTATTTAGGAAATTAGACCCCCACAGCAAACTGCTTTGGACAAAACTTTAATTGTCTAGTTAATATTTTTGTGCAAATCCATGCATCAGGTGAACTGTGGAAAGGTGGCTGTGAAGATGCCTGTTTAAAACACCTGCAGAATATTACCTTGGTGGATGTATTACGCGAAACTGCTGTCACACATCGCTAAAGTTTGCACATCGCTAAAGTTTGCTAATTGCCATGACAGGTGTAATCCCTTTCTGGTCAACTGCTCTATTCTGTTCACTCTGCAACCCCACACATTCACCACAGAGAGCGCCAAGGTTGCATTTGTCATTCATCACCTAAATGGGCGAGCTCGCCTCTGGGAAACCGCTGAGTGGGAGAGAAGGACCCCGGCCTGTTATAGTTTCCAGTCTTTTTCTACCGAACTCCAGAAGGTGACGGCGAGGATCATGTCACCGCGGCAGCCAGGTGTCTTCTTCAAGTGAATCCTGCTCAGTGTTAGATTTTCCCATTAAATTCCGGACACTTGCTCATCAGGGTGGCACTGTGTCACGATTGGCTCACAGGATTCTTAACAATCCCTCTCACATTTTATTTACAGAGTATGAGCTTCTTCCCTCAGGCAGACAGTGCAGAGCTTACAGATGGAAGACTAACAGTCATCCTACATCTATTACCCTTTTCAATGAGGAGGCCCGCTGATTTACATGATTTTACTTGTCTTTATAATATGGCTCATTCTGATCTGTTCTTTGGGTTGGTCTTTTATTATTACTTATTTATTTTTGATCATAGGTTTTTATTTTTGATTAGTTTTAGCTGATTCCAGGTACTATTTTTGGAATGTCTTTTGCTTAGCGCCAGTGCAATCATTTATTTGATATGCGGTATTTGCACATATTATTTATGGTTACAGTACTGTTGCAGTATGTATGTTGTATGTTGTACATATATGTATGTACTTTTTGTTGTTGGTCTGTGTATTGTATGTTCTGCTGCTGCTGTGGCACTGAGCCTAAGAGAAATTTCACTTTGGGGACAATAAAGCAGATTTGATTTGATTTGATTTAACGCCCCTGCATAGCACCTGGCCGTCCTTCTCATAATGGCTGAGTACATGAACGATGAGCTCTCGGGAGCTTCCTTCAGATCTGGACGAGCTAATCCAACTGTCATTCCGGGTTGATCAGAGAGTCCGGTCTTGACGGCAGGAGCATTCTACCAGAAGTCCTTTTCGCTCCGTTCTTGAAGTCCAGCGACCCAAGCCCTCTTTACCAACAACAGATTCCAGTGAACCCATGCAAACTGGCCGCTCTCGTCTCACCCTTGAGGAGAGGCTACGTCGTTGAAGGGAGAACCTGTGCCTGTATTGTGGAGGTTCTGGCCATTATGCATTGGCCCGGCTGTTAAAAGGACAGGCTCAGCGGTAAATGAAGGAGTACTGCTGAGTCTTACAGAGGCGGTCTCCTCCGTCCGCTCGTCCACGTCAAGCTGCTACTTCTTGGGGGACACAGACCTTGGCCATACTCATTGACTCTGGGGCAGACGGCATCAGGACCATCAGGAGACTTGGATTTTACCTAATTCAGTCTTCAGAGATTCCATTAATTTTGGGCTACCCCTGGTTGCGACACCACAATCCACACATTGATTGGGACACTGGGGCAATCTTGGGGTGCTAGGCTGTTCTGCAACTACATGATGGTGATTTTATGCAGAAATGTGAGAAATTCCAAAGGCTTCAGATACTTTTTCATGCCACTGTACAACGTCTGCATATTACATATTTAGCCACATATCAAACGTTTGTTTCAACACTTCAGTGATTTAAGAGAGATAAATTTGTGTTGGTGCTGTGTTTCTTCAATATAGATTGCAGGGCTCTCAAGTTTTGATCTGAGTTTGGAGTGAGATTATAAGCCGCTCACAGATACTCTGACCGCTTTGGTGTTTTTTTGTTTTTTTTTTTGTTTTTTTTTTTCAAATTTTTTATTTGTTAAACAAAGTTAATTTAACAATAAATGCAGAACAGAAACTGTCTCAACTTGGACAGATTAACAACAGAAAAAGTATTATATAATAATCTTTTCCACCTCCTTTAGTAGGCACTCAAAGCAATTTACATACATTAAGCAATTTACCAGTGTGACATAACGTCACTGGAGGCAATGTAGGTTACGTGTCTTGTCCAAGGACACAACAACAGTATGTGGGAGAGAGCGGGATGTTAGGATGTTTTGGAAGGATTTAAGCGGGGATCGAACCGCCCACGCGCTGAACGAAGGACAGCCGCTCTATCCACTGAGGTACTCCCGCCCATGTATTAGTGTATAAGTACATGCAAAGTACCATGAGACCAGAGGAGACCTGGTGTGAGAATAACAATGCCATTTGGTTCAGCAGAGTGTTCTTTTTATGGTGCTAGTTCTACCATGCCATAAAATAATTTAGGAAGATATATATAATTCTAGTTTTTAGTACATTCATTCATTTTCTACCCCTTTGTCCCGTTAGGGGTCACGGGTGACTGGAGCCTATCCCATCTACTTTGGGCCATAGGCGGGGTACACCCTGGACAGTGGCCAGTTAGTCGCAGGGCTGACATATAGAAACAGACAGTGACAGACAACCATTCACTCACATTCATTCACTAGGGACACTTTAGAGTTGCAGATTAACCTATATAACCCACTGTAACACGCAGAGGACATGCAGACTCCTCACAGAAAGATCGGAGTCGGCCGAGAATGTTTTGGGTCGGCCGGGTTTTGAACTCACAACCTTCTTGCTGTGAGGCAGGAGTGCTTACCACTCTAAGCCACATGCACCCCTAGTCCTACATTTACTAAAATGTACTAGTTTTCAGTATAATTTAGTAAAAATTTACCTAAATAAAGTAAAAGACTTACAAACTGTTTTGAACGATTGCAAGCACCGTATAACTTAAACAGTTTTCCGTTGCTCTCAAACAGCGCAGTGATGTGTCAGGGACTCAAGGTTATCCGGTTTTATTCTTGAAATGTTTGGTGTTACTTATGGAGTTCATTTAATAACCTTTTACTTTACTTGCTCCACTGTAGAGATGGGATTTTAGGGAGCCGGATCGTGTGGATCAGTTCCTTTTAAAGAGCCGTTCAAGAGACTAGCTCATTTGGCTCAAGTGACATTTTTATTAAAAGTAACTGCTTCCCCATGTTATAATTTATCTTCTGACTGCAGTACAACATGCATTTCTATTATATAAATGCAACCTATTATCACAATCACACTGTTATTTTATTTACAGGGAAATATTTTATTTTAATTGACCATAATTAGTATCTGAGCTACAGGTTATTCTTTGCAGCTGAAAGGACTCTAGTGACTCCTGTGCTGGGGTTGTGACTCTCCTACATTTGTGTTTTGTGCTGCTCATGGTAAGTATATCATGTTACTACAGGAGCATATAGGCCTTTTACATAGATCACATCTGGAAGTGTATTCATTAACATTATCTGCACCTGTCTACACCAGTCAACTGTTTAAATGACCTACAGTTCTCCATCTCACTCAGTGGAGTAGCAAAAGGGGAGCTTGTATGTGCATCTGTGTCAAACAGAAAATCAAAAAAATTGAGAAGTCTAGTGCAGAGAAAGGGAAGGACTCCACTATATTATTAGAAAGAACATCCATGCAATCGACCAAAATACTACAGCTGCACATTGATTCCTTTTAACAATAAATTTGTCACACGGTCAATGTGTGAGACTTGAAAACCCTGAGATTGTCAAAATTTTACGCTACGATAGAGGCTTTTTGCCAACCAAGATGGCTGTGGCAACAAATGTCACTAGACTGAGAAAGGTCCATACCGTCAGTTATCAACACCCCGGCTCTGGCTAACTCCGTAGCAGTAGGTGGCGCTAACATTCAGAGGCGTTTGTCCAGCTCTATAAACTGCAAAAGAAGTACATAAACGTCTTCCGCTCATGTAGCCAATAATGCTTCCGCCGGCGCGCGTCGTCATGTCACGCGCGCAGAAACATTTAGCGCTCTTTTCTGCTCTGGCCATAGTTACTCTTTCTATTTATTATTTCCCAACTTTTCTCTACGCGGCTTTAATTCTGATCTTTTTCTATATTATACTTTATTGTCAGGGCCAGGAATTGCTTCCCACCAAGTTAGGCCTGAATCCGCGAACTGGAGCAAACATTCAGACCGTGCTCCGACGTTGGTATTGGGCTTGGGTCAACAGCTTGTCGGTGCCGTTCAAGGGGCGAGCGAAGATTAACAACAACAAAAGCAGGGTTCCAGCCAAAGAGGCAGGACAACGCTGCATGCAGAAGTTATCAGAGACGGGGATTTATCGTCGGGAAGCATTGACAAGCGACTATTTCCTTTTCAGTCCTAGAGATTTTCTCATGGGAAGCTACATCGCCAAAGCCGAAAGTCCGCCCATAGTTACTAACGGAACGAGAGTGCCCCGAAACCCCAGAGCGCAACTGCGGGAGAATCTATCCAAACCCAACTATGCTGTCTATACTCCAAACAGAAGGCTGTCATTTGCTGGGTAAGTTCGCAATAAAGAAACTGCATTTGCCTATTTGTCTATTAAGATTCGTATACGGCTGCAACAGTGGATTAACTCGGTTCAAGAAAAAATAAATAAAAGACTGCACAGACCCATGTTCAAGCAAGGTGGCCAAATACAAGAACCAGGGGTCTGAGCGTAGTAAACTACACACCTTCCTTAAATTAATTTAAGATTAAGGATGCTAATTAAGGATGCTAATTTCTATAACATTTGGACATGTAGGTTTTAAGGTGAATACGTTTCATTATTACTTAAACAGCTGTAATCCACCTAAAGTCCTGGTCTGGCCAATTATCCAGCAAAGCCACGGGAAGACGGTTGCGCGATAAATTGCGGGATGCCCTAAAGCTCCTAGGCTGTATCCAAATCAACACAATCACTATATAGTGCACTATATATTTATTACCTCACTTTGTAGTGCGTCTGAATGTCTTTTATTTATATATTTTTTTATTGAAAAAAACATGTGCAGTTCAAGCATGTACGTAAAATAAATTTGCCCAATACAATAATGAAAGGATGATTACTAAGAAGAAAATGACATGTAATGACAAAAATAAATATAACAAAGAACAAAACATTTAAAGATTTGGCTACAGCTAATCACATACTGTATCTTAAACTTTTACTAGTTCCAGAGTGGATGTTCAAATATTTAAGAAATAAAGTTAGGCGCCCCAGTTCAAGAAGTTAGTCACGAGCCATGTTTATCTTATCTTCTCTGAGCACCATTGGCTCCTCTTCAATGAAAGAAGCCTTTACCAATTCATTCAAATGTTTAACCGCCGCTGCAGATTAAAACAAACAGTAATCAGAATTAGTGTTGCACTAATTCTGATTACTGTCAGAACTTGTTAGTGTTGGTATATCGATACTTCAAAGGTATTTATTGCAGTACCATGGTGCTTAAATTGATATCACGTTTTTTTTTTTTTTGGTATTTATACTTAATTTAAATACCCATGCGTGCCATGTTAAATGAGTAACGCACCATTTTACGGCTGAACTGCAGCCAGCTCGCCCTGAACAGAGACAGGGCAAACCACAGACAGATATGCTCTAAAAATTATTTGTTTAAACATCTTTTAAACAAATCAAAACAGCAGCTTTTCCCTATTACTTCACATAGCCTCTGCTGTGTCACGCATTCCTGGGGCTGTGTGAAAGGAGTGAGCGCGATGGAAACTGGAGTTTAGCGTAAGCTGTGTCCTCACCAGAGACCAAATTGCAATTTAACTTGCTTTTTGTAACTCTTATTTCCAGAGAGCCACTTGGATCAGCAGCCAGATTTACCATCACCCCTCAGCGTCACTACCCTCTGCAACAGCAGGGTTCTTCTCCTGTGGGAGTCCTAGCACCTGTCAGGTTGGACGGGTTTAGACACAAGAACATCCTGAGCCCTCGGAACACAACCGCAGCCATCCCTGTGACTGTAAAGATTACTCGGCCTGACTGCAGGAGTCCCAGGTGTTTACACACTTCACTCTCCTTCCGCTTGGTTTGAGTTTGTAGATTTGTAGTTAGAACCATCAGACTGTGGTGGCTCCGAATATGTAAGAACAAAAATAGAGTAGAAAAGAATTCCTTAGGATTGAAAACCTGCTCTGAAGCAGACGCCGTGTAGATAGGGCTGTCACAATGACAACTTTTTGGTTTTGTGATACATTGCAAAAGAATTAATTGCGGTAAACAATATTATTGCAATGTTAAAACAAAGTTATGCTGCAGTGTTTCCTCTGGGCCAAGTGCCTTGGTATGGTGGCCAAATTTCACATGACCTGTTATAATATGGGTGCTTACACACCTTCATATGTTGCTGGTAGAGTTGCTAAATAAAAGAAAAGTTGACAAAGAATGTAGAGTTTTTAACAAGATATGGATTTCTAAATATTTGTTTACTGACGTTAAAGGTAAACCCGTGTGCTTAGTTTGTGGAGAACAGGCTGCTGTATTTTATAGAATACAATTTGCTAGCTAAGCTGCAAACCCAACAAGGACTTTTAAACAAGCTTTACACATCTAGCAATGCAGCAGTCTGTACTAGGTATAAGATATCCCACAAAATATCAAAATACAGTAAACCATTTTCTGATGGGGAGTTTATCTCCCTACTCTGCAACACTACCCCCCCACCCCCACCCCCTTCTCTGCAACATCTCTAAGTCTAGAGATACAGGACTTTGCTAGCAGCATTGTGATCAGTAAAAGAAACAACAGGGAGGGATTTGTTCATGGAGGTTAAAGACTTGGAAAAATGTTGGACTTCTGAAACGGATGCAGGATAAAGTGACTGAAATGAACCTGGCAGCTGCTTCAGTGCATTTAGGGGTGTGGGCCTGGTCAAGACAATCTTCTGAACTCCAAACTGAATTTCAGAATGGGAAAGAAAGATAATTTTAAGCATTTTTGAGCGTGACATGGTTGTTGGTGCCAGACATGCCAGTCTGAGTATTTATCAATCTGCTCAGTTACTGGGATTTTCACGCACAACCATTTCTAGGGTTTACAAAGAATGGTGTGAAAAGGGAAAAACATCCAGTATGTGGCAGTCCTGTGGACGAAAATGCCTTGTTGATGCTAGAGGTCAGAGGAGAATGGGCCGTTTGATTAAAGCTGATAGAAGAGATACTTTGACTGAATTAACCACTCGTTACAACCGACATATGCAGCAAAGCATTTGTGAAGCCACAACACGCACAACCTTGAGGCGGATGGGCTACAACAGCTGAAGACCCCACCAGGTACCACTCATCTCCATTACAAATAGGAAAAAGAGGCTACAATTTGCATTAGCGCACCAAAATTGGACAGTTGAAGACTGGAAAAATGTGGCCTGGTCGGATTAGTCTAGATTTCTGTTGAGACATTCAGATGGTAAAGTCAGAATTTGGCGTAAACAGAATGAGAACATGGATCCATCATGCCTTGTTACCACTGTGCAGGCTGGTGGTGGTGGTGTAATGGTGTGGGTGATGTTTTCTTGGCACACTTTAGACCCCTTAGTGCCAATTGGGCATCGTTTAAATGCAACAGCCTACCTGAGCATTGTTTCTGACCATGTCCTTCCCTTTATGACCACCATGTACCCATCTTCTAATGGCTACTTCCAGCAGGATAATGCACCATGTCACAAAGCTCGAATCATTTCAAATTGGTTTCTTGAACATGACAATGAGTTGACTGAACTAAAATGGCCCCCACAGTCACCAGATCTCCACCCAATAAAGCATCTTAGGGATGTGGTTGAACGGGAGCTTTGTGCCCTGGATGTGCATCCCACTAATCTCCATCAACTGCAAGATACTATCCTCTCAATATGGGCCAACATTTCTAAAGAATGCTTTCAGCACCTTGTTGAATCAATGTCACATAGAATTAAGGCAGTTCTGAATGCGAAAGGGGGTCAAACACAGTATTGGTATGGTGTTCCTAATAATCCTTTAGGTGAGTGTATATCGGCTACATTCATTATTGATTATTAATTAATAGTAGCAAGCTTTATATGTTTGCAAATATATTGTATAAAATGTGATGTTACTGTCCTGTGCACTACTAAATATAACAATACATCTATTGGCCCCTCCGACTAAAATCGCCAGGAGCCGCCACTGGGGATTACATTGGGCAAATGTCTGCGATTCGAAACTGGGTCTCCCATGTTTTTGCGTGGCCAGGGGCACCACCCCTCGTTCTGCTTTTTTGCATATCTACAATCAATAATCTGCTCTTTTACCACATTTGACAGTTTTTTTTTCTCTCTGTGTGTCAATTTGCATTTGCTGCACTTCTGTCAATTGAGGTTGAACTGGGCTTTACTCTTTGACAAAATCAATATGTCTGTTTTTCAGTTCGAATCATACGGGCGGTGCTGTATTCCCTAAGCCTGAAATGGACCCCTGCTCCAGAGAAAGTGTTCTCAAGGTGTTGAAAAAAAGTTGTAAGAGAGAGTTAGAAGATAAAGACCGGAGCTTTGCAGCAGAGCAGAAGAGAAGGTATTAGACTTCATTTCTTTCACTCAGAAGGTTCCAGTCCTGTGGCTGTGAAAAGAAGCTCAACAAGGGACTGCAGCATTAACACACACAAGCTCTTGAGGGCAATTGTGTTTTTCACCTTAGCCCCTTTTCCACTTCAGGAACCTTTTTATCATTTACCCAGGATTTTGAAAAACCTTGGATCGTTTCCATCAAATAATAAATTTGTCTTCAAGCCCAAACATTCTCTAAACAATTGCCTATTGGTTGATATCAGGATTTTGATGTTTATATTTTTTCTAATTTAAAAACACTGGAATTAACTGCTAATTGCTGTAACTGCCACAAACAACTTGAAGTGTTGCTTGTGTTTAGAAATTTCTCAAACCTTTTAATAAAATGGAATTGTGGCAGGGTTCCAGAGTAACTTTTTTATCACAATCCCAGTACCATCCTGAAAGCCAGCTCCACTGTTCCTATATTTATTTAAAATATAAGCTAATGTTTATTTGTAGGTTTATGAATAAAATCTAATTCTGCATGTGTTTACATACAATTTAATTTGCCTATAAGGCTAGGTACTTTGAATAAGTGGATATTAACAAGGTTTACTTAAAAATCCCCAACGCCTCTGATAGATTTACACCTGTTTAATTATTTTGTGTTCAATAATTGATCCTTATTAATTTTAGCTAAGGCCTTGAACCACTTTAGATCAAACCCAATAAGCCTGTGCGAAGCCGACTTGGCCCGGTACTGATGAACGCCTTTTGCTAAAGTGGCTGATATCTAAGATCAATTCAGACTGGCAAAGCTCAACTTTAACTAAGTCTACAGCGTCTGTATTAAACATACATGTGTAGACTTTATTTATCGAGCCTCAAAAAAATGTATTGTGCATGTTTTCGAATATCAAATAAGTCAATATAGTTATTGTGACAGTTCAAACTCCCCCTATATTTATTTAAAATTTAAGCCAAGTTTTATAAATTTACAATTTCATTTGTTTTTGCTTTTAATAAGTGGATATTAACAACATTTCCTTAAAATCCCCAATAAATATGCCTCTGGATTTAGACCTGGTTAATTATTTTGTGTTCATTAATTAGTTCTTGTTAACCTTAGGTAAGACCTAAAACTGCATTCATTGGAACCCAACAAATGTTAAATTGTGTGAATAAAAATCTTTTATTATTTTAGATTATTTATTATAATCTTTAATTTTAGGTGTCTAGTCCTAAATTATTTGTACCCCTGGCACATTTTGACTTAATGTTTTATTCAACCAGCAACTTTTTTCCTGACTGGAAATGACAGATGTCCTTCAGAAATTAATGACAGTGTACAAGACTCATCGCTTTTATTTACATTTGAACAAAAAGTGGCATGTCAAATTATTCATACCCTTCTCAATAATTAAAGCGTTTATTGGATATTACAGCAATCAAACACTTCTTTTAATTGCTAACCAGTTTTTTGCATGTCTACCCTGGAATTTCGGCCCGTTCATCTTTAGTGATAACATCCAGCTCTTTCAGGTTGGAGGGTCTCCTTGCCATCACCTTAATTTTTAGCTCCATCCACAGATTCTCAATTGGATTCAAGTCAGGACTTGCTAAAGGTTAATGTTTTTGTCTGCTAACCATTACTTCACTTTACTTTTGCTGTGTGTTTTGGGTTGTTGTCATGCTGAAATGTCCACTGGTGCCCAAGGTCAAGCTTCTGTGTAGACTGCTTGATGTTATTGAGATCTTGATGTATTGTTATTTTTTCATTGTGCCATTGTGATTAGGTTCCCCGGTCAAATGGCTGAAAAACACCCCCAAAGCATTAGGTTCCCACCTCCATGTTTGACAGTGGGGATGGTGTTCTTAGGGTTGAAGGCTTCTCCTTTTTAATGCCAAATGAAGGATACATCATTGTGGCCAATTGTGGCGGAACCACAGCATAGCCATACATTTTAAGTTTACCCACACTTTATATAAATAAAAAAGGTTCACAGTGCAAATACTGCTGTTGCATATACTCTACATAAATAAAAAATGTTTACAAAAAAAAATTACAAAAAATATTTGAAATTAGAGCATTTTCAACATTTGCAAAAAACACCACTGTACCATAAAATCAAATATACATAAAGTGCACAATAACTAAATACAACATACTTACACACATACACTCACATCAACATTTTTCAGTTCTCACAAACATGTGCAAATTATCTAAAACTGTTGTTTGCGAGCCTTGTTTTCTGCAAAGGCAATCGCATGATGTCCTCCATGTCCAAAGACTGGCGAACATCACGCTCAATTGACATAAGTGCCAATCCTGTAAGCCTTTCTTAGCCCATGGTGGATCTCATGTAATTTTTTTATCAGCTTCAAAGCTGAAAAGCTCCTCTCACCAGAGGCCACTGACACAGGGATAGTCAGGAGTAGACGCAAAGCAATGCTTAAATTACTGTACAAATCCAGTAGCTTCTCACTGTATATGTAATTAAGCATGTCAAAGGGGATGTGGCTACATTGTCTGGAAAAGTTTAGAGCGATGAATTGATCTCAAGTGCCAAGTCATCAGCATCAATGTCATGGAGGGTTGGTTACAATTTTTTGCATCGTTCATGAAGCTTTCCATTCTTTGTCTGCTTCATGTTGTCCTTTGAGAACAGAAAGTCAAAGGTCATAAACACCCTTCAATCTTGAAAACCTGTCACTTAGGCTTCTAAGGGCAGTGTCAACCATGGGCAGAAAGAAGTCTTTTCTGAAAGTCTCGTCTGGAGTAGACTGAGTTTCCTCTGTACCTTCATATAGAGACTGTCTTTTCTTTTTACGCTGCCTTTTCTCAGGAAGGGTCATTTTCTTATCCAGATTTTCTGCAATGTCTTTTGCATCAGTTTGACAGGAAGCAATCCCATTTTCCCTGAAGTCTTCAAGGTAGTCTTTTACTACTCCTGTTTATGATCTAAGTGTTTCCATGGAAACATTTGGACTTTGTAGCAGCTTGCTGACATGATTGATCGGGTACAAAACATTGTACCAGATCATTGCGCACAGCAGAAAAGACCAGGTCTTCAACTTACCATGTAAGCGTTTAGCAGTGGACATGGTCTCTGAGTCCCCCTTCTCTATAGCAAATGTCTTGAGTGCAGACAATGCATCCAGGATCTCTGGTAACTGGTATTGCACCACCTTCACGCAGTCAATCCGAGCTTCCCATCTTGTAGTTGACAAAGGTTTTAAAGTGAATTGCTTTACATGTTCCTTTAGAACTGCCCAGCGTTGCACAGAGGAACTGAATAAGTTATAGAATCTTTGCAACACACCAAAGAAGGAGATGGACAGCACTGAGAACTTGGCAGCATCTGACACAACCAGGTTAAGAGTATGACTGCTGCATGGAATGTAAAATGCTTTGCTGTTCAATTGCAAAATTCTTGCCTGAACACCCTGTTTATGGCACATCATATTGCTGCCATTGTCATAAGACTGACCACGACAGTCAGAAAGATTCAGGCTGTGTTTCTGCAGGTGGTCAAGCAGGACTTCAGTCAGGCCCTTACCAGTTGTGTCTTCAACATCTAAAAATCCAAAGAAATGTTCTGCAATGGACACAGATGGTTCACAATTGACTATTCTCAGAACAATGGAAAGCTGTTCCCTATGACTGACATCAGGAGTGCAATCCATAATAACAAAGTAATACTTTGCTCTGTGTACTCTTCTCACAATCTCTTCCAGTACCTTGTTTCCAATTAGTGCAGTTATTTCATTTTGAATAGTTCCACTCAAGTAATGCACTCTTCTTGTCTCTTGGTTTTGTATCCTTCTAATGTGTTCAGTCATAACTAAATCGAACTGTGCCATCAGTTCAACTTGTGCCAGAAAATTCCCATTGTGTGGGTCATACAGCTCACTTGTGGTCCCCCTAAAACCTGGTTGCGTTCCTCTATGTGACAAATTATGGCAATCACTCTCCTTATGACACCTTTCCAATGCTCAATCTCGATCCGCATCCATCAAGTCTTGTTGTCTTTGATCTATGGTTGTATTGGTTTGCAGTCTCCTCTGCAGCTCATGCCAGTTTGTCATATTGTCACAATGTGCCTTTTGAATATTCATGCTCTTTTAAATGATGACTTAGGTTTCTCCATGTACGGAAGCCACAGTTGCTTAAGGCATTGTAACGCTTCCCAAAAACAGTGCTGGCAAAACAGAACACAGAGTCTGTGCTCATGGAATATAACATCCATGATCGAAGAATTTTTTTTCACCATTTTTCATGCTTCTCATGTAATTGTCATTTGTGAATCTTTGAGGTGGATTCTCAGAATATTGGGGGAAAACAATGTTTACTTGTACTGGTCCTTTTTTAACAATTTGACAGCGCACACTATCAGTCAGGACTGCTGCTGTGTCTGACACCTAGAAATTTGACCAGCATTACTTTATAAGATGAAGTTGGTGTAGCTGTGAAATAATTGAAAAAAAAAAATCTGAAATTACCGGTGGTGTACGTTTTACCATTTCACTGTTAGCATATTGAAAGAGGTCACTATTAACAGCTCATTGAGAGAAATTCACTCTACCTTCATCAGTGGAGGTATCCTTAGGAAGAGCCTGAGGGCTGATAAATTTAAGCAAAGCACCTTGAGAGAGAAAGAAAACATGGTAACACTTTATAATAACAATCATTAATAGATGGTAAACTGATAGTTAATTAATCTTTAGTTCATTGTCATTTAACTGTTGGCAAACAGTATTATTACTTATTATAAAGTTTACCATTAGCAATGTTAGCATTTCCATATTTTGGTATTAGAAGGGAAGGGATGCAGGCAGCTGCTTACCATTGAGTAAAAATATCCCAAGATAATGTTTGATGCACGGAATTTATTGTGTGGTTTTCCTTTCCTAACACCCATTTAGTAAATAGATTAACACGGTGGAATAGTATAGCAAGCTATTTGCTATGCCACTTTCATCAAAACCTATTACAAAGCTACAGCAATGTCATGTCATTAAATACGATAAACAGTGATTCTGGAACAGATCTGCGTCTTTATACCGCAAAAAACATATTACAGTAACCATATATAAATAATAATAATAATAAGAAGAAAAATAAGTTGCACTAACTGTTCGTTACAAGCAGCATTTGCCGTCAGGCAGGTAACGTTAGCTAACATAAACATATTTTTGCTAGCCTAACCTTCTGCATAATTACACCATTTGTACAAGACTGACAAGTAGAGCTATTTTATCCAAAACCTGATCTCTCCAGCTGGGCTGCAGAGATCACGTTGGCAGGCCGGTTAAGAATAAATGCAACTTGCATTTATTCTTAACCAGTCTTTGTCCTGGGGCCCCAGACCAGCTCGGGGCCCCAAGCAATTGCTTGGTTTGCTTGCCTTGTCGCGACGGGCCTGGCCAAACAATGCAATTTTTGTTTGCCCAAATGAGCACTTGCAAAGGCCAACCGTGCTTTTGTGTGCCTTATCTGGATATGTGGCGTCCTTCTTGGTCTGCGTCCGTAGAACCCAGCAGTGTGCCACTGTAGCCACTGGAACTTGGAAAACATTTAGATATGGCCTTTCTAGCCCTTTCTTGACTTGTGAGCAACCACAATGCGCAGCTGCAGGTCCTCATTAGGCACCTTTGACTTCTCCATTACTGTCAACAAACTAACTGCAGAGGGCTGCTGTTTTTCACCTGATTAATTTATTGAACAGCTTTTCCCAGTGAATCAGGGTCATTGGGATGCTTTAGAACAGCTTGGATTATTTGGAATGGTATAGAACTTTTGATTTGCTCATGGACTAACAGTTTGGAAAGGGCATTAATAATTTTGGACATGCCACTTTTTGTTCAAATGTAAATATTTATTTCCACAACAGTGCCTCTTGTACACTGTCTTATTATCTTCTTGACGATACCCGTTTGAAACAACATTACCATGTACTTAGTCTTGATTGCACAGCCATCCGCATTGTAATGGCACTTCCATTTCACATGTGCATTGTAAATGCAAAAAAATAAAATACCTGAGAATAAAGGGCTATTAAATAAATATAAATAATCCGGTGCATACCACCATGGCACGCAGATATAATTGATTCAGAGCACGGTGCAGATCTTAGTGGATGTGTGAAAGTAACTATAGCTGCCACAAAATAAATGGAAGTCCCACCCCAAATTACAAAGGCATTTTTCTGATCAAATTACTTAATTACTTTATTTGATGAATCGTTTTAGTCAGAGTACAGTCTGAGTGGTAAATATGTTTGTATGGATCTAAATAGGGTTTCCTTATAGCAGAATTTAGCCATAGCCAATGCATTTTGGTGAAGAGTATACATCTTTTTGCTCAGGCGTAATGACAGTGGAGGAAGTGCACAGTCTGCCTTTGAACCTCTTCTGCCAAATGGAACATCAACTCAACTGATTCCCAAGTGAGTGTCCCTTTGAACCATGTCTTGGCCATGTGGAGTTGAATGCTAAACAGATGTGCTTGTCTCTCTTGCCTTTCTTAGGCCTGGAAGCCTAAAAAGAGGGCTGACTTTAGCCCCAGAAGACATGAGCTCCTCTGTCAGCTCTGGTAGTGGAGCAAATGTTCTCACTGGCACCCCCGGCTCCAGGAGAAACCCTATATCCAGCTCCTACAGCTCCTCACAAGGCTTTAGCCACGTAATGAACGTAACTCTGTTTAGTTAACGTGGTCCAGTGGGCTGCTGTGGTGTTAAATAGGTGAACATTTGTCTTCACAGAGGAAGAGAACATCTGCAGCCATTTCCCCTCTGTCCAGCACTGGTTCTTCTCGTTCACAGACTCCAGAAAGGGTCTCCAAAAAGATGCGGTATTAAAACACACACACTTTTGCTCTTCCAGTGGACAGTTAATAATGATAATAATCTTTATTTTTATGTGGCACTTTTCCACCTACTAATAGGCACTCTTTACATACATTAAACTATTAACCAGTGTTACAGAACACTCACTGAAGGCAATGTAGTTTAAGTGTCTTGCCCAAGGACACAACAACAGTATGCGGGAGAGAGCAAGATGTTATGATGTTTTGAGCGTGAATCGAAACGCCCACCCTCTGGTCGAAGGACGGCCGCACCACCCACTGTGTTACTGCCGCCGACATAAATCACATTGATAACCCTCTCATCTCTCTCTCATTGGTCTGTAGGGGGCTTGGGAGAGAAAAGAGCCATGGAGCCTAAGGAAGGATATTGTATCCCCATTTTTTTTTAATGTCAATATATAAATTGGGGATGCACTCATTCAAAACTAGGACCTAAATCTAGTCCCGATATATAGAGAAAAGGCTGGAACGCGGGAAATCATAGTTTTATTTTATTTAAACTTTCATTATAACTCTTAACAGAGTTGAGTAGTTGAGAAGTGCAACTGCCATTGTGCAGCCGCCATCGCACTGTGATGTTCAGACAGTTCCATGTTTTCACAGACATGGAACTGTACGCACATGCTAGGAGAGCAGGGTTAGTCAAGTGGGGATAGGAACCTTAGACTGCAATATACTGTATCCACCTGCTTTATCCACAATTATTACATGTTGTTCAGACTGCAGCTTAGTGTTGTCACGATACTGAAATTTCTAACTTTGATACGATGCCTTCAAAAATATCTATATTTGATACCAAAAAGAAAACAACTGTCATCTTATTTTTATTTTTTTTTTTTTATTTAAAGATAAATATAATATGTCTAGATAGGTATATTTTACATTAACAAAAATATCTAGAGGTAGTGCAGGGGTCTGCCAAGGTCTGCTTGGTTAACTTTCCTCACTGTGAGGGATCCGGAAAACTTTAATAAAAGAATATGCGTTTGAATATAATTCTTAAAGTAAAGTCTCGTTTATTCCACACCTACAGCCTCTTAAACAATATGGAGATGAATGTTGATAATCCACTGTTTTCTGTATTTTATCCTTTGTTTTCATGAGGATGTTTGAGGGTTTAGCTTTCACCAAACACAGCTCACAGACAAAAGGAAAAGACTACAAAATCAAAAGAGGCTAAAGCTTGACAACAGCCTGGAATCCTGCATATAATGCCTAATACTCCTTTACACATGTGTGAGAACATATTAAATACAAAATCATCAATTCAAGCCAGAACATATTAGTTAAACAAAAATGACAAAGATGCAGTCATAACAACTTTTATTTTTACAATCCAAAGCTCAGCTGATATCAAAACTTCATGGAAATGAGTATCATATCGTTTAAGATATTTCGGTATCGATATTTATCGAAATATCGATATTTTTGACAACACTACTGCAGCTTATTGTTAGCAGCGAGCTAAAGGAAAGCTAACTGTTTGTAGCTTACACTTTATCAGTTTCACCAGCCACTCCCTCTGATTGTTACCACGGCGTAAACTGCTGCTTTTACACATTTTACACTTTTAATTTGATTAGTGAGGTTTGATTAAAATGTTTCTGTTGTGAAATGCATTTTATTCTTTGTAATAAATTTTAATGGGAAAACCATGCCTATAAAAGGTATATCTAAAGTTAAGGTCCTGATCAATGCTGACCTGTGAAGAAACTGAAGGGAATCTGATCTGAATAAGCATGCTATTTTTATTTTATTGTTTTCCAGAGAAGAAGACGGACAGTCTCCCAACTTGATGTCCTCTGTGAAGTCAGACCACTCAACCAACATGCTGCATGTTGTTGGTATGTCAGCTTCTGTACAAGGCTTATCGCCTTTTTATTTATTTATTTATTTATTTATTTTTAGCACACAGAACCACTGGTTACTGTGATCACTCCTGTTTTTACACACTTTAGACTTCTCTTCATGCTAATTCATAGAAGCAGAGATTTTGTCCATGACTGCTAACAGTCTGTATGCACTTTGAGCTCATCTACTTTTCTTATCATATGATGAGAATGCCCCTGACCTAGTCAGTTCATTTTTCATTTAATTTACAAATTTGGCATCTAAACAACCACTTCTCTTTTGGGCTGTCCCCTTACCTTCAGGGGTTGCCATAGTAAATCATATGCTTCCATTTAGAACAAATTAGATTTCTTTGAATGATTGTCAGAAAATACATTTTTTCAATAAAATTTTATTTAAATAGGGCAATACAGAAACAAAATAATCAGTATTTACCCTAAACAACATTCACCAGACTCATAAAACACCTTTAACAGTCTGCTACAGCTGTCCCTCACCACACACACCTGCCTAACCTCACCTGCACGTGCAGTTTGAAATTAGCCATGTTGTTGTTGACACTAATTTGCAAAAAACTTAGACATTTTGATACCAAAGGCTCCAAATCCCTTTTTGCATTGCTTTATTGGGGATGTCTGAAAACACTTTTATTTTTACTAATGTTCATGTCCAAACTCTGGTTTAATCATATGTTTTTATTCATTTTAACATGAAGCTGTAAACAATATGACAATGGCAGTCTGCAGCCTCACAAGAATGTTAGTCAACACAGTGGCCATAGTGTTAATCCTCAATGAATGAGAAAAGAAAAACTTACAGAAAAGAAAAAAAAATACAACCAAAATATTACTTACTGTTAACTGATAAGATGATAATATTGAATTGGCATTAAATACAAATAAAATTGACACGTCTCTGTGACCCTTTAAAAAAATACAAACTTTTTTTTTTTTTTTTTTTTTTATCAAAGGGTTTATTTTAACGTGCAAACAGCAGAATACAGAACAGATCTACAACAGAATCTGGATTCAGTTTAAATTTCCACGCACCTACAGCATTTCTGACAGTGAGAGAAAAATAGAATAAAATAATACAAATAAAAAACAAAATAGGCCTACACTAAATATATTTTTAAACTTTATAATAATAAATTAGGATGACAAAAAGAAAACACTGAATCCGTTTGAACAAAGCTTTCAAAAACCCACAATTTTTTTCGATAGACTAAGATTTTTTGTTAAATAAAAATAGCATCCCTACCTCAACACCTTGTCCAATTTTTATTTAAAAAAGCAACATATCAACGTGATGTGGGGTCAGTCTGGAGCGCAGCCTGTTATAGTATGGGGTATAGTGCAGTGCAACAATCTTTGAATGCTGCAAATGTTTGGACATTCCAGATAAATCCAGATCGGCTCCAAAAGACCCAGCCACAACATCAGTTGACAGTGGTGGAAAAAGAAAGCGGAAAATCCAGCTCGTTTCCAGAGAGGACCACCTTTCTCTGGTACAGTCTATATACTCACCCTTCAGATTCATGTAAATATCTGACTGAAATGGCAGTCTTTTTAATTTCCTATAAATACCTACATAATGGATATGTTATGTTCTGTATGTGGCGTAGCCCGTGTGGGGCGTGCTCCATGCAGCCAAGAGTAGAGTTCAACAATGATACAGCATAGCACATACTGTATATTGACATGGCACATCCTTCAGGTCACCCTGCTGCTAAGTTGTTCATCAGGTGTTTTTGGTTGTTTTAACACAAATCTGTTGTTGCTATTAGTGCCTCAAGTGGATTAGGAAGGTTAGGAAATCATTTTTGTACATGAAGTGTAGCATTGCTCCAGTATATAAATTAATGCAGTATTTATATGTAGTCCATTTATTGGCAATACATGACTGTTGAAGTTCTTCCATTTGCAGCCTCCACCGCCTGAACTTGGATACAGTATTTCTGTGAAGGACCTAGATGAGGAGAAAATTACTGCCCTAAACAAGATCCAGAAGATTTTGGAGACACCTGGTGAGTGGCTGCAGCTATGTCGTATTATTTAGATGGCACATAGCAACAAGGCATTGCAAACAAATATCATACACTGTGGGTACTGGTGCCGGATCAGCAAAAGGTAGGGCTGTTGCGAAGTATTTTTGCGAGGTTTCTAATGTTTTGCTCATTGTTTAGCATCGCTCCTGTCTCTAATTCCACCGCTCATGTTGCAGAGAAACCAAACAAAATGAGACCGAGCTGGTTTTCTGGAGAGCTGTTGTGTTGTCTATTGCCAACATACAGTATAGTGAACAACACACTAAGTTTAACTTAATTTAATTTTAAGTTTAACATAATAAAATGTATAAAATATTAGGCATACTTTACATGTGATACCTATTTTAAATTGTGTTTCAAGTTTTTCCACAAATAATAGAAATATAAGAAGTAAAAAAAAAAAAAAAAATGAACAAAGAAGTTGTTAATGGTTTTGGAATGTAAAGTGTAAATTATACAGGAGATAAAATGTTTTTTATGTTTTTATTTATTCCAAACTGTATTCATATTTAATTTTAAAGGACTTTTAATCCTGATAAAGGTATTAAATGGCTAAATTTTATATCACAATATATTTCTCAATTTCGGTCGATACGATATAATTTCGATATCGATATGAACAATATAAAAGTCTCAGAAAAACTTCCAATAACGCCCACAACAGATGTCTGTACCGACAATCTTCT
This sequence comes from Neodontobutis hainanensis, assembly GCA_024349245.1. NCBI lineage: Eukaryota > Metazoa > Chordata > Actinopteri > Gobiiformes > Odontobutidae > Neodontobutis > Neodontobutis hainanensis. The sequence continues at coordinate 91,900 of JALDNG010000172.1, read as the reverse complement.
GAGGTTAATTCATTTTAAATTAATTATAAAATTATAAATAATTAATAAATTAATTTCCCAAGTCTATGAAACCTCCTCCTATAAAAGTACATAATATTTTAGAAATAAAAACGGTACAAATAAATAAACGTTCACCTTTTATTTGTATTTAACCTTTATACAAACAAGAAAATGAAATAAACATAAGACTGTCAGACTGATCTTATTAAAATATTTATCTTTAAAATATAACAGGCTGATTTATATTCTTTACACAAAACTTGTTGTAACAAAACTTGTTCTTTATAAACCAAAGTGCTTCAGCCAGGATAAAAAAAAAATATGAGAAGTGCTCAGCTGCAGAAAAAAAGAGAAAAAGAGTGAGCAACAAAAAAAACACATGTTGCTGGGGCAGGGACATTGTTGAGTGTTGATGACATCCTATGACAGGCTCTAGAGGTTTATACAATAACCTCTAGAATACTTACCGCTTACTACTTTCTCATATATCTATATCTATATATATAGATATATATATATATATATAGATATATGGATATAGATAGATATATATATGTAGATGTGAGTGTGACTTGTGAGTGAGGAAAACAATGGAAGGAACTTTAACAACACAAGGTAGCAAAAAGCGTAAGTGCACAAAAAGCTAGTCAGTTAAAACCCAGCACGTTATAAAAACTTAATGATTTTTTTTAAAGAAATCGATAGAAAGGAAGTAGAATTCAGTGTTTTTTCAGTCAGGTGTTGACGGAAAAGATTTGTTTTCAGGCATTTTTTAAAGATGGCTACAGAATCTGCTGATCATTTAGCAGCAGGTAGATCATTACACCAATGTGGACAGAGAAGGTACGCAAGAGTGATTTTTATTCATTTATTTATTTTACGGGGATGGTACCACCAGACATTGTTCATTTGCTGAGCGCAGGGATCTGGTAGGAACCTATGTCTGTATTAGTGAGTGAAGATATACGGGTGCAGAACCAGTGGTGGTCTTGTAGGCCAAGAGCATAGCTTTGAACTTAATGCGGTCGTCAACCAGGAGTGAGTGTAACCTAGTGAAGAGAGGAGTTTCGTGCACTCTTTTCGGTTCTTTAAAGACCACTCTTACCCCCTGCATTCTGGATCAGCTGCAGAGGTTTAGTTGTGCAGCCAGGGAATCCAGCCAATAGAGCATTGCAATAATCCAGTTTGGACAAGACAAGAGCCTGGAATAGGATTTGCGTAGAGTGCTCTGATAGGAAAGGTCTAATTTTCCTAATGTTATCGAGAATGAATCTACAGGACTGGGTGTGCTGGCAACATTACTTGTGAAGTTTAGATCATCAATTACCATGCCCAGATTTTTGTCATTGGTGACAGTGTTAATGGTTGATGAGCCTAGTTGAATGGAGAGATTGTGGTAGGTCTTTGGGTTGGCCGGAATCACATGCAGTTCTTTTTTTGCAAGGTTCAGCTGCAGGTGGTGGTCCTTAATCCACAATGAGATGTCACTCAGGCCGAGACGCAAGCAGAGACTGTCGGATCGTCAGGTTGAAATGACAAGACAAGTTGAGTGTCATCCTCAGCAGTGATAGGAAAAGCCATGCTTCTGAATGACAGAGCCAAGGGATGTCATGTATATGGAAAAGAGTAGGGGCCCAAGCACTGAGCCCTGTGGCACCCGTGTATTGAGATGTTGTTTTTGCAGAAGAGACGGCAGAGGAAAAGCGGGAGGGGGTGAGTGTATGCAGGTTGAGTAGGAAAGTGACGAGCGGTAAGACAATTGTCGTGTCTGGAGAAGTTGGCTTGAGGTCGAGAGTTGCGAAAAAATGATCAGATGTGTGCAGTGGCGTGACCTGAGTGTGCTGAGTGGAGCAGTGCCTTATGTAGATAAGATCTAGTTGGTTACGAGACTTGTGGGTGGCCGTTGTGGAGACCCGCTTAAGGTCAAATGATGCAGTCAGGTTATTGAAGTAAGATGCCTGTGGCTTTTCAAGGTGGATGTTGAAGTCTCCTCATACCACCAGAGGAGTACCATCCTCAGGGAAGAATGAAAGAAGCACATATGCAAGAAGAAATTAAAAGTAGAAATAATAACAGGGTATCCGCGGATCCTTAAAAGGTATTAAATTCCATAATGTGAAAAATAAGGCCTCAATTAGGTTCACTAGGTGCGTGGGCTGGACATTACCAGATTGAGAGAAGTTTTAGCGTTTACCATGGGGAAGTGCAAATTTGATGAAAACTGGTTACGAAACCCTAATTTTAATTTTTAAACTGGTTAAGACCATTTAGTGGCAATGTGTTCAAGGTTCGTTGTATATTGTGCAAGAAAGTTTTAAAACTCGGAACAATAGGAATAAAACTTTTGGAGACCCACACACAGTGCGAAAAACACAAAGCAGCTGCAGATACCTGTCAGAAAACACCAGACATTTCTCAATTCTGTTCCGTCGCGCTCAGCACCACAGAGCGCTGCTCCAAGCCATACTCCGGCGTCTGCATCAGCTTCAAGCACCGCGGTTTCTACTCCAACAGACATCCGACCAGCGGTTGGATCCACCGCAACTACGAAATATGTTCCCCGACTCTGAAATCGCTTGTAAATTTATGTGCGGTGATGACAAAACTTTATTTTTTTTTCTGATTTTGACTGGCTCCTTAACTAAACGGGCTCCTCGTTGCAGATGTTAACAAGGAAATGTTTGTTTTAATTAGTGCTTTTGTTTACTGTTTGCAAATTTTTATTATAAATAAATAGTCTTAAATTTAAATTTAGATGGTATTAAAAAGGTCTGGAAAAAGTCCTAAATATATATCTCAGAAACCTGCAGATACCCTGAATAAGTTACAAGTGCAAAAAATTGGTACAAAAAAGTGCAATACTCGGGTGCCCTGTCGGTGTGTCCCTGCTCGGTGGAGTCGTGTGCAGGTAGAGTCGATAGTCTTTACTCTCTTTGGTCTTCATGCGATGACGGATGCCAAGAGCGCTGCCGCGGTGGTTCACACTTAAATACCCATCTGATTCAAGTAATTGAATTCAGCAGATGGTTGTAAATAACTCGAACGAGACCAGCCTGCTAGCAGGTGAGAGTAGACAGCGGTGCACCACGTGACAGTCGTAGTAATACGCAAGCGCGGTTTATCAGCAATAACAAGACATTTGACAAGACATTTATTTTTGTATAGCCCAATATCAAGGCAAGGCAAGACAATTTTATTTATATAGCGCAATTCATACACTGGTTAACTCAAAGTGCTTTACAGAAATAAAAGACAATTTACAAGATTTAGATTTAGAAACATAAAAAAATTAAAAGCATTATAAAAGAAGAAGAGTGCAGATAAAAAAAAAATATATTTTAAGTTGTGGTGTAGGCCGGAGCTGAAAAGGAAGGTTTTTAACCTCCCTTTGAACATTGTTAAAGTTGAGGCTTGTTTTACTGCATCTGGGAGGTTGTTCCAGGTTTTTGCTGCAAGAAACTTAAACGCAGCTTCACCCTGTTTAGTTCTAACTCTGGGCACGAGCAGAAGGCCTGTCCCAGATGTTCTCAGAGTCCGAGGAGGCTCATTTCAGAAATATATTCTGGTGCTAAACCATTAAGAGACTTGTAAACCAGCAGTGCTGTTTTAAAGTCTATTCTCTGAGCAACAGGAAGCCAGTGCAGAGATTTTAAAACTGGACTGATGTGGTTGTACATCCTTAGTGTTAGTTAGAACCTGTGCAGCAGCGTTCTGAATAAGCTGCAGCTGTCTTAACCCTCGTTTTGAGAGACCAGTGAGCAGGCCGTTACAATAATCTAACCTGCTGGAAATAAAAGCATGAATAAGTTTCTCTAAGTCTGGTTGAGACATTATCCCTTTGACTCTGGAAATATTTTTAAGGTGATAAAATGCAGATGATGTAATTGACTTAATGTGACTGTGGAAATTTAAGTCAGAGTCCATGATGACCCCTAGATTTCTAACCTGGTTTTTAGATTTTAGAGAAAGAGACTCGAGGTGACTGCTGACATTTTCTCTTTGTTTCTGTGGCCCAAAGATAATTAGTTCAGTCTTGTTTCTGTTCAGTTGGAGAAAATGTTTTTGCATCCACACATCAATCTGTTCGATGCAGTGACACAGTGAATGGATCGGTCCATTTTCACCTGCTGTGAGTGAAATGTAAATCTGAGTGTCATCTGCATAATTATGGTAGGATACGCCACAGCTGCATATTAACTGGCCTAAAGGAAGCATGTAAAGATTGAATAATAGAGGTCCCAATATAGACCCCTGTGGAACCCCATATGTCAGGGCCATTTGGTCTGATACAGTTTCCAACCGAAACAAAGTACTTCCTGTCTTCAAGATAGGTCTGAAACCATTTAAGAAACCATTTAACCAGTTCCAGAGATACCTATCCATTCCTCTAATCTTTGTGACAGGATTTCATGGTCCACTTTATCAAGCGCAGCACTCAAGTCCAACAGAACTAAGACCGAGACTTTGCCCGCGTCAGTGTTCAGACGGATGTCATTTGTGACTTTGATAAGTGCAGTCTCAGTCTGTGATGGGCCTGAATCCTGACTGAAAAGGATCAAAGCAGTTGTTGAGCAATAGAAAGTCATTAAGTTGCTGATATACAACTTTTTCGATGACTTTCCCTAAAAATGGCAGGTTTGATATGGGCCGATAGTTGTTGAGCACTGTAGCATCAAGACTGCTCTTCTTTAGGAGAGGCTTGATGACAGCAGTTTTTAGGCCATTGGAAAAGTTCCAGACTGTAAGGTAAGGTAACAAACTGCTTAGTACTGATTTTAGAAATCTAGTGGGTAAAACATCGAGGCAGCAGGTGGATGAACTCAGGCTGGAGACAGTTTTTTCAATTGTTCTGTCAATAATGGGTGTAAAATGTGTAAACTCAACCAAGGTCTCTTATGTGGCTGCAGTGTTGTTGTTTGCCCTTTGGACGTATGTCGCATGTTTAATGCCTTGAACATTGTCGTTAAAAAACAATGCAAACTCGTTGCATTCAGTGTTGGAAACTTATTCTGGAAGAAATGGAGCTGGAGGGTTTGTTAATCTGTTCACTGTAGCAAACAGGACACGTGAGTTGTTACTGCTGTTGTTGATGAGCTCTGAGAAGAATATTTCTCATGCTTTTTTCAAAGTTTGATTGAAAACATGCAGATTTTCTTTGTATACCTTATAATGAATTAGGAGTTTCAATTTACGCCATTTTCTTTCGGCTTTTCGGCATTCCCTTTTCTGTGCCCTGACAGAAGGAGCGTTGCTCCACGAAGCCTTCTGCCTCTTCATCACTTTAACCTTAACAGGAGCAATGTTGTACAAAACATTTAAAACACTTGAAGTAAAACAATTCAACAAATCATCAACTTGACCTGATGAGGCATTTTCAAACCTGATTGCCTCCATAAACTGTGTCCTAATGTTATCATTAATGTGTCTCTTCTGAACAACTGTAGGTCCAGCAGCAGCTTTTGGAATCATGGACAGATGGAAAAAGACACAAGAATGATCAGACAGAGCAACATCAATCACAGTGACATCTGAAATATGAACACCCTTTGTAATGACCAGGTCCAGAGTGTGACGTCTGTTATGAGTCGGCTCATTAACATGCTGACAAAGACCAAAAGTATCAAGAACAGTAGAAAGTTCTTTGGCATTCCTGTCAGAAACATTATCCACATGCACATTAAAATCACCTAATATGACTATTTGTTCATATTATGTGCAGATAACCGAAAGCATTTCAGTAACTCATCAATAAAATCATGACATTTTTGGGGTGGTTTGTAAAGAACAACATATAAAATAGATGGAGAAAACCTCAGCTCCATTTTGAATGACACATATTCAAATGATGAAAACACCCCAAGTGATAGCTTCTAGATAAGAATATTATCTCTAAAAATAGCACAAACACCACCACCCTTTTTGTTTTCCCGCATTTTGGATAAAAATGTGAAATTCGATGGGGTGGATTCAATAAGGACAGCATTTCCGGTCTTGCTGTCTAACCATGTTTCTGTTAAAAACATAAAATCAAGCTTATTTGAAATTATAAAATCATTAATTAAAAAAGATTTCTTTCCCCCTTGACCTGACATTGAACACTGCAAGTTTCATGTCTGTTTGAGCAGGAACAGACTTTATCTGTTTGCAGGTAATTTGAATCAGGTTTGTCTGATTAGACAATCTAACTGTTATTCTCTTCTTGAGTCTGCGACTTCTGACTGTAGCTATGGAGCTGGAGGGGAGTGTTCTCTCCCAGGGCCTCAGGTTGATAAGTGTTTTATTATGACAAAAAGTCCTGGAACAGCAGAGGCCTTCAGTGTCCTAATCGCTGATAGTAGCCTTGATGCTAGTCAAGGCTTTTGGAGGAGCTGGTCTGGGAGGAGCTGGTCTGGGAGGGGGTGGAGGGGGTCTGACAGGGGTGCATTGGACACCTGTCGGGGGTCTCATTTGTACTGGCCGAGTTGGAGAATTGGTGCTCCTCGGTGGTATTGGGGGGGATGTTTTTCGGGATGATGATAGAACCCGTGACCTGGCCAAGTTAGGTGTGAGGGGTGTCATCTTAATTCCAGATTTTACCAACATTTACAGGTGATCTGGATCAGAGGTTTGCGTCCACCCTAGGAGGAGGTAGAAAGGAGAAAGACAAAAGTGCTAAATACTATTGAAAATGGCCAGATGTAATAATAATATGAGCGGTTGAGTGTGTACCTACAGCTACAACCAGTGTAAACCTAACCCTATGATCAATCAGTCTCCATAAGTTTGGTGAAATAAGTATGTTTTGATTTTGCTTTTGAAAATCTCAACAGAGTCAGATCGCCGCACTTCCACCGGGAGCCCATTCCACAAAAATGGGGCTCTATAAAAAAAGGTTCTGTAGCCAGCAGACTTCTTCTTTATTCGAAGAAGTTGAAGGAGGCCAGCGTCCTGAGAGCGAAGGGTACAAGCTGGAGTATACCAGGTGATAAGGTCAGATAGGTTAGAGGGCGTGCGTCCACAAAGTGTTTTATAGGTTAACAAGAGAACTTTGAAATCACTTTGAAAGTTGTCGAGCTCTAACAGTTCTGCTTGGTTTAAAAGATTGCCTCTGAGTTATAATAACATGAGGACAGGATGCTTTTGGGTCACTGACTCTGTGAGTTTTCAGATGTTTTTGAGGACTAAATAACAGATTTAGGCAGTAGACATCAGGATAACACGGCCTAACCAGACAACTAAAAGCTTCTACATTATCCAGTTCCAAACCCGCACTATCATGACTAGCAGGTTCTCTAATTCCTGCGACCTGCTGAGATTCCTTGTGTCAAATGCACCGAATGCACCTGTCTATATTACTAGACAAAATGGCAACACCATGTCCAGTAGGATGCAGGCCGTCTGCCCTCAGCAGGCCTGGGCGGCCCCAGAAAGAAGGCCAGTTATCCACGAAACCATAACCTTTCTGACTACAATGCCGGGCCAGCCACCGGTTCATGGAAACTGCTATACTATAACACTGCACTAAGCTCCAAAAAGACAAGAATCACATACACTTACACAGTTCTGTAGGCTTCTGCTGCTAAGTTGCTTCTCCTACTTACTTACTTTAACTAAACCACTGGTTAAATAGCAGAGCGGTGCTGGCGTTTGGTCACAGCTCCAGATGGCCGTAAACAACTCAAACGAGGTTTTAGCACTCCTGGAATCTCGTTAAGATAATGCGTTTGGAGGTGTGGAATACAGATGCCTTGACTTATTAAAAACCCCTCAAACGTTTGGAGTTTGCTCTGCACAGCACAAGAAGAACACACTTACAGTGGGGATCGAAAGTTTTGGCACCCCAAGTAAAAATTTATAATGTGCATAAAGAAGCCAAATAAACGTTGGAAAAATCAAAGGCATCAAATGACAGATTAGACATCCTTATAATAACTCAAAAATGTTAGATTTTATTTCCATCATTTACACTTTCAAAATAACAGAAAACAAAAAATACCTTGTACTGCCCCCTTTGGCAAGTTTCACAGCTTGTAAACACTCTTTGTAGCTAGCCAAGTCTTTCAATTCTTGTTTGAGGTATCTTTGCCCATTCTTCCTTACAAAAGTCTTCTAGTTCTTTGAGGTTTCTGGGCTGTCTGTCATGCACTGCTCTTTTAAGGTCTATCCATAGATTTTCAATTATGTTGAGGTCAAGATTGTGAAAGCCATGGCAAAACCTTTAGTTTATGCCTCTTGATGTAATCCACCGTGGATTTTGAGTTATGTTTAGGATCATTATCCATTTGTAGAAGCCATCCTCTCTTTAACTTCAGCTTTTTCACAGATGGCATCAAGTTAGCATCCAAAATCTGCTGAAATTTTATTGAATGCATTTTTCCTTCTACTCATGAAATGTTCCCTGTGCCACTGGCTGCAATACAACCCCAAAACATGATCCATCCACCCCCATGCTTAACAGTTGGACAGAGGTTCATTTCATTAAATTCTGTGCCCTTTCTTCTCCAAACATATCTTTGCTCATTCAGGTCAAAAAGTTCTATTTTAACCTCATCGTCCACAGAGCTTGTTTCCAATATGCATCAGGCTTGTCTATATGTTCATTTGCAAACTTCAAACGCTGAATTTTGTGTTGAGGACGTAGAAGAGGTTTTCTTCTGATGAGTCTTCCATGAAGTCCATATTTGTACAAGTATCTCTTTATAGTGTAATAGTGTACCACAACTCCAGTGTCTGCCAGATCTTTCTGGAGGGATCGTGCAGTCAAACGTAGGTTTTGACTTTTCTCACAATCCTGCAAGCCGTTCTGTCTGATATTTTTCTTGGTCTTCCATATCTTGCTTTAACTTCCACTGTTCCTGATGAATGCCATTTCTTAATCACATTCCAAACAGAGGATATTGGCATCTGAAAACGCTTTGCTATATTTTTATAACCTTCTCCTGCTTTGTGAGCGTCAACTGTTTTCAGTTTCGGTTTTCTAGACAAACTGCTTAGAAGAACCCATGGTGCTGATTGTTGGGGCAAGGTCAGATGAGTCTGGGCATTTAAAACCTTTGAGAGTGACAACACCTGGTCTATCCAGATGATGATTGGGAACAATCCATAACACTGTCAGGTCTTAGCTTGACAAAGGGGGCAGTACAAGGTATTAACTCTGCAGGGTGCCCAAACTTTTGCAGACACCATTTTTTTTGTTTAATTTTATTTTGAAAGTGTAAATGATGGAAATAAAATCTAACTTTTTTGACTTATTATTATTACTTATACTTATTATTATTAAGGATGTCTAATCTGTAATTTGATGCCTTTTGGAGATTTAATAAATAAAATAAACATTAATAAAAAAAAATTTTTACTTGGGGTGGCCAAACTTTCGATCCCCACTGTATTATATGTATTTATGCCTCTTGAAGAAAAGGTTCAAGCAAACGCATCTGGACTCAGTTTTCAATGTGAAGACGTTTCGTCTCTGATTCCAAGAGACTATCAATTCTGAGATTAACTGGTAACAGAGCTAAGCGTATATCTCTTATGCTTCTTCTGTTTAGCCAGCACTGACCTACTCAAACCCACCACATTGGATCAGCTGCTGAAGTGAAGCAGCATCTTTGGTGATTTAAGATCGCTATCTCTTTTTCTGGCTCTGCCCAGGTATGGGCACAGATTGTAGAAGGGTGGCACACTTAAATAACTGTTTTTATTTTCATAATTTTTTTTATATATATATATTTTAAATACCCTACCATCTACTACAGGCTACTAGTCTTTTCCTTCCGATATGATCAATACAGAGTATTTTGATTCTCCATGAAAAGACATCACATTGGGCCCCACCTATGCAAGCGCCACTATTACTGTAACTAGACGTGATTCTCGGGTCAGTGCTTTAGAGGCTGTTGAGTGAATTTAGGAGGCAAGAGAAACATAAACACTGTGGATGACACAAAGTTTTATGATGTGGTTGAGGGGTCCTCACCAGAAAGTTTTTTTTTTTTTTTTTTTTTTAAACAGAATAAGTGTAATTTCATGTATTCTGGTGTTTTTCTACTGCTGTTATATTACTATACAGCAAGTACAATTATAGGAACTGTTTTTACTGACTCAAGCTCAAATATTTTTTAACTTGGACACTTTGTGGAGCAGGTCTGTATGATGGCAGTACATTAAAGCTGAACAGTTACATTTCAAAACATGAGCAAAGAAAATTAGTTTTCTGCTTTACAGAACAGGCACTGACAAATAAGTGACCTTACACCTAGATGTGGATATGTCCTGTTGGCATTTTTGTACACTGTTATAGGAATATTTTATATCCTTATATTTAACCAGAGAGACACGGAGACAGATTTATAATTTAACAAGCAATGTCTAGGTTTTAATCCTTGCAAGGATGAGCAAAGCAGGCACACAGTAACAATGGTACAGATGCAGGTTTGCTTAAAGATGTAAACATAACATGAGATTATATACAGCACAGTGACGGCCTTGGTGAGAGGCGTTCACAATGGTCCAGGTGCAGAAGTCCTGTGACAAGCCATGTCTCAGTCTAGTTATGTCTACTCCATGCTTGGATTGCACGAAGGGCATGGCATGAATTTGACATGACCTGAAGAGCCCCCAGTAACTCTAAACATTAAAATTAAAATTCTTATAACATACACTTACTCTTACCAGCTTACAGTTCAAACATTAACAAAACAAAGAGAGAGAAAAGACAACATATTAGAGTGAGCACTAACAGAACTGAGAGTGTGCTGACAGACTCCAACTTGTACTAACACAGAAACGAACGTGCACTACTGACTTAAATCTGCACGTTTGCGCACTCTCAATACTTTTGCCTTTATTTTAGTTTATCTTGGGAGAGCCTACCAGGGGCATGTAGTCCCTGACAACTTGGCTCCTAGGATCATTCATGTGCTAAGACCCCTCTAGCACAACAAGGTGGCGGTTCACAGATTTCTGTTCTTTCCTTTGCTTTCTCTCTCACTCAGCCTTGTATTCTTGTGTAGCTCCTGACCCTGGACCTGCCTCTTGCAGCGTAACTCAGTCTGTAAGCTCCAGCAGTGCCCCGAACAGCTCATCCAGGACCTTTCCCAGCACCACCTTGACTCAGACCAACCTCCTGCTGGAATGCCTCAAGATGAAAAGCACCGTTGCTGGGAACTCTGTATCTGCTGTTGTTACAGTGACGGGTACTATGAGTTTCTTCTTGTTTATTTATTTATTGGATTCTGTCTGTGAAGGTTCTCAGTCATCCAAGTCATCTTAAAGAAAGGGTTAAAGCAAAAGCATCTGGATGCAGTTTTCAAGAGGATTTCTTGGAATTGGAGACAAAACGTCTTCACCTTGAAAACTGAGTCCAGATGATTTTGCTTTAACCTTTTCTTTTTATTACAATGCTTTTTATTCAGTCTGTTATAATTTTACTGCTTTTATTTGGGAAATGTTTTGAAATGTCATTTTAAATAATATTTAAATCCATTACACAAGAGTACCACTTGTTTTAATGATAATCTTTTTTATCCGTTTTGACAACATAAAGCATAGGTTCATGTGATGTTCCACTGAGCTCACACTTGTCTGTTCTGCAGTGGCTGCCTCGTCACCAGTAACACTGCCTCCTGCATCCAGTGCAGCATCTGTGCAGGGTCCTCCAGCTGCTCCTGTTACCACTCCTCCTGGTGCCACCACCCCTCTCCTGGCATCAGGCTTCAAACCCATCTTTAATGTCACCACCAACTCCACCACAGCAACTGAGAGCAAGACTCTCCAAAATTTCAAGCCCATCTTTGGCTCTGTCTGTGCCCCAGCCTCCACATCACTCTCCAGCACCGCCGCTGTGAGCACACCCTCAGTGTTGAAAGCGTCTAACAGCAGTGCCTCGGCCCCGCTGTTTTTCACCCCCAAACCTACCACAGTCTCTCAAAGCGCCACAGCCACCAGCAGTGAGTCTTATGGCAAACCTCACTTTGGGGGCTGGTCTGCCATCTCCACATCAAATCAAAGCTCTTCAGGTTGCACACTTCCGTTTGGAGCTGCCTTGACCACCATTGCAAGTACAAGCTCTGCCACCACTGTCGGTTCCATTCATGGCACCTTCATCAAGAATGCAGTGGCCTTCGACCCGGTGGCCTCCACTCAGAACACTGCCACAGCTTCATTTGGAGGCTTCTGTAACACAGTCACCACCACACAGTCCACATTCACTTTTGGAAAGTCCTCCTTAGAAGGTGGCTTGGCTCAGTCGAGCCTCAGCTCTACAGCAGAACCTCCAAAACCATTTACCTTTGGAGGAGTGACATCCAGCTCTGCCTCAAATTCTGCTCCTTTCTCTTTTGGAACAGGTGCTACCACTACAGCCTCCACCTTTGGGACTACAGCCAAACCCACATTTGCTTTTAGCAGCACTGCAGGATCCGCAGCAGCGCCGACCTTGGCAGCAGTGACGGTTGCTCAGAGCGCCTCCTCTGCCACGTTCACTTTCAGAGGTGCTGCTCAACAGCCTCCTACCTCCAATACTCAGCCCATCTCCACTCCGTTTAAATTTGGGGCTGCATTACCTTGTCCTGAGTTTGGAACACCAGTGGTCAATAATGCCGCTCCCCCATTGGGAAACTTCACTTTTGGGGCTGCTACTGGTGACAAACCAGCTTTTGGTAAGTGTTTTTGGATCTCGTCTCAGATAAAGAACTGCGTGTTCCAACATTAGGGCTGAATGTCAACTATATGTAATTGAACAGTTTGCCTCAAATATGATTCATAAGCAATAAAAAAATGTTTTATGTCTTTAAACCTAGTAATCATTATTCAAACCAGTTCTTCTGCCATTGTTCTTTCTAAGATTGTAAGTTGAAGACTGCTGCTTTGTTTTTTTAGGAACATCAAACCCAGTATTTGGGCAGAGCAATGCTTCTGGTCCAATTCCTTTTGGAAGTCCTGGGACCCCAGTCCATGGTTTCAATGCTGGTTCTTTTGGTAAGACACTTGCAGACGTTTTGGTAGTTGGTTTATGCAGGGGATACTCACTCTACATGAGATTTTCTTTTTTGTAATGCACATAGTGGGCAGTGTTTCCGTTTTTGTTTCGGACATCAAGAGAGATATGCACTCTTCTCAAATGTTTATTTTTGATAAATATTTGTAAGCTGCAGTGAAGATTGAAATTATGGACAAATAAAGATATCAACAAGGTTTCATTTTGTTTTTTAGGCTCCCCAGCAACTCCATCCTTCTCAATAGGCTCTGGATCAAAGCCATCTGCCACACGTCAGAGGCTACAGGCCAGGAGGCAACACAACAGGAAAAAGTAACTGCTCTAGGCACATATCTATGCTTCCAGTGCCGCTGCTGCTACTGCGAGAAGGATGAGGACTTCGTTCTGCTGCTGCTGTCAGGACTCCGCAGAGCTCTCCTTGCTGCCCCTAACAGGCTATGGTCCCAGAGAGTCTGTGTCAGCTGGACAAGGGAGTGAGTGCAGGAGCAGTCTAACAACACCAGTGTACAATACTTGAAAAAGACCATGACTTAGTTTGTCCACATATTATTTTGTTACGCTATGTGAACTCATGATAGCTGTGTTGTAAAAGTTGAGTCGGAGCCCTGGTCTCCACATAATTTTTTTCTTAGTTTGTATTCTGTGTCTGAGAGTAATGCACTGATCCAAATAATGGATTCTATTGTTGGATTTCTCTACCATGTGTTCATTTCAACTTGTGTTTTCCAAAAACACCGCAGACAGCCCCACCCAGCAGTTAGCTTAAGTTTTTAGATTTTTTAAAAGCCCTTTCAGCTTGTTCACTTTGTGTGTTTTTATTGTGACGTTACATCAAATTGACCTGGCCCTTGTTTTCTTTGTGCAAAGAATCATTATATAGTCTTATGTGATTTTGAATTGGCCTAAAGGGTTTTTTTTCTGAAGAAACAATCTTGAAAAATTACAGAATACAGGCTAAGGGCCATTGGTTTATTGAAACCTTCAGCTCCATGTTGCATCCGTGGGCCATATTTGTGGAATTATATAGATTGTCTTTATGTAAGGATTATTTAATAATTTATAATCTCTTTTGTTTTTAGTATAGCTATGGGTCAACAAATGGGTTTTCTCTGTAATTTTCCTTTCCTTGACCTTCATGAGTTAATTTCCAAAGACAAATCCCACATTATTGATCCTACTGCAGTATGTTTTCTCGTCTGCCTTTGACTTTTATTAGTCAGTATCACTGTCCAGTGCAAGTTTTGTGTTTTTCAGTTAATAAAATTATCTATTGCTATTTTTAAGCAGGTATAACTTTTTTTTTTTTTTTTTTTTTTTTACCAATTAAAAAATAGAAGCCGGCAGCCCATCATCAAACAAATGACATTAAAACCATAATTGGGAAATGGATGAAATCACAGGTCGAAAGCAAATAGTGATTCATGTAATTTTGGTGGACAATATTGTGCACCTCATTCATGTGGCATCAGTGTGCAGTAATCTCTAAAGGTAAGAGGCTGAAGAGCCCAAATATCTTTTTACTTAAGCTCCATTTTCTATAATCAAACACAACCCTGTGGCATGTCCCATAACGCACTCAAAGAACCAAAGTGGACACCATAATTAAACGGTAAACTAGTCCACAGGCTGTGAGCAGTTATTGGCCTGTGCAGTCTGCAAGTAGCTTCAAAGTCAAGCTTATCTTAGTTTAAAATTGGTTTAAACCCAACACGGGTTTGACGTTACTCCACGAGTTCTGGTGAAAAAAAGAGATTTACATTAACAGAAATTCAGATGAGACTGTGCAAGTTTCATATTACTGCCTTCTCCAGGCCAGCAGGTGGCAGTAATAAAAGCTGCAGATATGTCTGAGGAGGGGCCATTCATTAGAACAACTGAGCCAACTCTTGCCTTCAGATCCCGTGGAACCTGGGACGTGGCATTTTGGAGTCCAGAATGGAAGTGGACGCTCTAGGGGTGCTCTCTCTGTTACTGGGAGCGCTGGTTCTACTGGTCGTGTTAGCTTTGGGTAAAAGGAAAGAAGAAAAGGAAGAAACAGAGTTAACCGGTAAGATGCTATGCTAACAGGTACAAGTGCGGCTGGCCAAAGTGGACTTTGTGGTCCACATTAGCCTAGAGGCTCGGGCAGTAACAGTTTGTGGATCAGTCAGAGTCCAGCTCACGGCCTGGCCCAGAGAATAAAACTTTCATAATCTAGTAGTTTATTAAACCCGAGGTAACTGGCTTTAAGCTTAAAACAAAACCACTTCCGTATAGCGTACTATGACGTGGGTGAGGATTTTAGTGTAGTGTTCATTTTACCTCTGACCCTGGTTTACACTTAGTCCTTGCTTTGTCCAAGTTTAGCCCTATTTTTATTTTTTTTACTGGCATATTGCGGACAGGGACTGTCTAAAACTGAGGATTACAAAACTGCATTTGAACAAACCAAGTTTGCTGTGGGCAAATAAAGTGGAGTTGCTTAACCTTAATTGAACTTTTATTTATTATTTATCTGCTACAATCGGATCATTTAGTATATTTTACACAAAAAACAAATTCGGAAAAATAATTATTTCACTTGATATGTACCATAGACTCTAGATAATATACATGTTTACAATAAAACAAATTTATTTATGGGCATGTGATGTTTCATCAAATGAAATGGAGTGGTGTGCAGAAGTTCTGATCTTCTTGATCTTTTACTACATTTGATATGTTTATTTATTAAATACAAACATGAACAAGCCACATTTATTTGGCATTTTGATCAATGTTCAAAGATTTGAAGATTGACTATTGTCACGACTCTGGCTCAAGGAGTCAATGACAAAAAGGGGAGACCACACAGTATAAGGAAGATAAGTACATTTATTAATTAAATAAGAAATAACTTGACTGTGTTAATCAGGGTGAGTGCAATGTTGTGTGCATATGAAGCGTGAGTATGTAGAATAACAAAAGACAAAGGTCCAGAAAGCAGCCAGGGTAATGGAACCAAAGAGAGGGAGAAGCCATCATCTCAGGCCCTTTTAAAGGCCATCTCCAGGTGTGGACTTGATTAGCCCCACCCACCACTTCCTAAAACACAGGAACAAGGACAACAGCAAAACCCCCATGTACTTAGCTTATGTAGATGAACAACCGAGGATTTCCCAAAAATCACCAACATCCAGGCTCTTCATCCCCCGCCTCAGCAGCCTTTGCGCCTAGGAGCTAATTAAGAGGGAGGAGAGAAGAAGCCACAACATTGGGACAAAGGGAACCAGCTTTTATACTGGAGCCCGGGAGAGAGCATCAGCCAGTACATTATCTTTCCCCTTAATATTTTGAATATCCAAATGATAAGGCTGAAAAAATAACGCCCAACGCATTAACCTCTGGTTTGGATTTTGGAGAGAATTCAAAAAGGTTAATGGGTTGTGATCGGAATAAACTATTAGAGAGTTTCCCCGAGTCAATGTACACTCTAAAATGTTGCAAAGCCAAAATGAGAGCTAGTGCCTCCTTTTCAATAACTGAATAGTTCAACTGGTGTTTGTTGAACTTTTTAGAGAAAAAACACACTGGCCGCTGCACACCATGGTCATCTGCTTGTACCAACACAGCTCCAGCTCCTACATGGCTAGCATCAGTATATAGCTGAAAAGGTCGATCAAACCGAGGAGCAAGTAAAACGGAAGCTGAACAAAGAAGAGCTTTAACTTGACTGAAAGCTTGCTGACAGGAAGCAGACCAAATAAAGTTCACTTTACCTTATAGAAGGTTGGTAAGTGGAGCTACAATACTGGAAAAGTTGCGGCAAAAACAACAATAGTAACCCACGAGCCCCAAGAATCTCATGAGCTCTTTTTTGTAGAAGGAACAGGAAACTGAGACACCGCTGTAACATTTGCAGTTACTGGACAAACCTTCCCTTGCCCAACAACTTTTCCCAAGTAGGTCACAGTAGCTCTTGCAAACTCACACTTCGCCAAGTTTAAAGTAAGGTTACCATTAACCAAAGGTTCAAATAATGCCTGAATCTGGTTTATGTGTTGAGTCCAGGTGTCACTGTAAATTACAACATCGTCTAAATATACCGCACAACCTTTAAGACCATTTACAACCATGTTCATAAGCCTCTGAAAGGTTGCCGGGGCATTTCGTAGGCCAAACCCCATCACAGTGTATGAGAACAAGCCAGAAGCTGTAATGAAGGATGATATTTCCTGTGCTCTATGAGTCAGCGGCACCTGCCAGTACCCTTTGAGAAGGTCAAATTTACTCACAAACTTGGCAGAACCAACCTGGTCGACACAGTCTTCAACCCGAGGCAATGGGTAAGAATCAGGTTTAGTAACTGCATTGAACTTACGGAAGTCAGTGCAGCACCGAGGAGACTTGTCGGCTTTCTGAACAATCAAACATGGGGATGCCCAGCTGGAAAAAGAGGGGACAGCAATTTTATTGTCCAACATATACTTAACCTCCTTATCAAGAACCTCTCTCTTTTCCACAGAGACACAAAAAAACCTCTGGTGGATTGGCTTAGCATCCCCCACGTCTATATCATGTTCTATTAAATTGATTCTAGTAGGAGTATCGCCACACAATGATGGATAACCTTTAATTAATGCAGCCAACTGTACCGCATTCTCCTTTGGCAAATGGGCCAATAATAACTCCAATTTTTCTAGAGCTTCAGAATTTTTCAAACGACCGCTAAGCACTGCATCGTCAGGCATTGCCACTTCCTCCCCTCCAGAAGTGCTTGACCGCTGAACTTCACAAACAGTCAAAACAGTCCCTTTCCCAGGGAAAGACTTCACCCCGGAGTTACCCTCCAACAAATCACGAGCAAAATAGGGTTTTAGAAGGTTGATATGGCAAAGTTGTTGCCTCTTTTTCCTATCTGGAGTTGCAATAAGGTAATTAAGCTCTGAAAGCCTTTTTACCACCGTGTAAGGACCATGAATTTTGGCTTGAAAAACTGACCCACCTATTGGCAATAATGCCAAAACCTGGTCCCCCTCGCTGAACTGGCGCTTTTCAGAATACCTGTCATACCAAGATTTCATACGTGACTGAGCTTTCTCCAAATTTTGTTTGGCCAGCTGTCCTGCCATATAAAGACGATGACGAAAACCACTTATGTAATCTAATAGATTTGAAGGAGGTTCATCTGTGACCCAGTTATCATGAAGTACTGCTAATGGTCCCCTAACCTTATGGCCAAAAACCAAGTCATTAGGACTGAACCCAGTACTTTCTTGACAAACCTCTCTTGCTGCTAGAAGTAACTACGGTAAACCCTCTTCCCAGTCCTTACACAACACGACTTTAGAGTTTGGTGAAATCTCTCTAAAGCACCTTGGCTCTGTGGATGATAAGTTGAGGCTTGATTGTGTTTAATGTTAAGTTGTTTTAAGACTTGGGCAAAGAGATGCAATGAAAAATTAGAACCTTGATCACTTTGAATGATCTTTGGTATACCAAAAATGGCAATGAACTGAGATAGGACCTTAACAATGGACTTAGCATTTATGCTACGAAGTGCATATGCTGCAGGGTAACGAGTAACCAGACACATAACAGTTAGCAGATACTGGGACCCGGACTTAGACTTTGGCAAAGGCCCCACACAGTCAATAATCAAATGTTCAAAAGGATTTTCTAAAGCAGGGATTGGACAAAGTGGTGCAGGTTTACCAGACTGATTTGGTTTGCCTGTAATTTGACATGTATGACAGGTCTTAACATAGGCAGCAACTTCACGTTTAAGACACGGCCAAAAGAAATAACGAAGTATATGGTTGTATGTTTTTTTTACCTCCTAAATGGCCAGTCTGATCATGAGAACATGACAAAACACGATCTCTTAATTTGGTGGGTACCACTATTTGAAAGACTGGCTTCCCAAGGAGATCAACTCCCTGTGGAACCCACTTTCTGACCAGTACCTCATCCTGTAGAAAATAGCCAGATGCTGAACTTTCAGCCTCCTGTATAGGTTGCACCAGGTCAAACAATTCACCCAAAGACGCATCCGCTCTTTGCTCGGTGACCAACTCCTGCTGGGAAAGAAAAAAGTATGCAAACGAGCACTCAATGGCACCAAACTAACACCTCTCACTATGACACAGTCTCCAGTATCAGTCTCTTCAGAAAATGGCAACACTGAAGCCTGGATAAACAAATCTGTTGCTGCTGTATCTCGTAAGATTTTTACAGGTACTTTACCGTCATTACCACTCAAAGATACAAAACCATCTGAAACAAAGGCTTCAAACCCAGAATAGTTCTGCCTCTCCAGCTCACCCAAATCTGAGCTTGGAGACTGTTGCTTCTTGGCTAGAGCTGTAAATGCAGCAGGCTTAATGTTTCTGCCACCAAAATGGCTGCCTTTGTTTCTTAATACTGGACACTCTCCTTTCCAGTGACCCTTCTCATGGCAGTAATTACAAAGTTGATCAGAGTACATGGTCTTAGCAACCCGATTAGGCCGAGAAAACTCCAGCCTGCTAAATTTAGCTAAATGGTTTACGGGTTTAACAGAACCAAGATCAGAAAAGACATTTCTTTTATCTTTGTGTGCCAACACACTCATCTGCTGTGGTAGCTGCTTCTGCAACAGTTTCTACCCCTCGCTCCGTGATGCGGGTAGCCACTTCAGGTGGAACAGTATCTTTAAATTGTTCAAGAATAATCAAGTCAGAAAGTTCATCAAAAGTTGTCACATCTAACGCAGAACACCACCTATTAAAATGTTGACGCAGATCTTTGGCAAATTCAACATGTGACTGCTTCTCAGACCTCCTCCAGGCCCTGAACCGCTGTCTATATGCCTCTGGGATTAACTCAAAAGCCTTTAGCTCCGCCTTTTTAACAGTTTCATAAACTTGGCTATCGCGCTCACTAAGAGCAGAAAAGGCTACCTGGGCCTTCCCCGTAAAGACTGACTGCAACATTACTACCCGGTCAGAATCAGGACAACTCCTCAATGTAGCAATGTAGCAACACTATGACCTTTAACTCACTGTAGTGTATGTCCAATGACTGTAGAAGGGCCCTTATACAGTCAATGTGTATGTCCTAGTTTCAGCTGAGAGCAGTTCTGTGAAATGCTCAGTGGTGAAGAAGCAGAAGCAGCGCAGTCGGAAGGAGAAGGCCTCTCAACACAGCTTCACTCACCCACTGTTGGCTGCCACTCTGAAGGTAAGCGCTCAAAAGCCCAGCTCAAACTGAAGTGGCTCCTGTTGTGAACCTGCAGGTTGGAGTTAACGGTATAGGGTTAAGGCTAGTCACAGTAACATCAAGTGACTGGAGGTTAGCAGTCGAAACATGTAACACTCCCAAACACCAGTCTGAAACGTTTGGGGAAAAATAATTTCATTCTTTATACTTTTCGGCAGGGCAATTTGCTGATGTCCTTGACCGTTTGTGCATGTTGTGTATAGTCTACACACCCTCATTTAACAAATGAGACCAAGTCCGATTACATTCTAAGCCTATTCCATCTTTAATGTGAGCTTTAATCTGTCCAACTCAAATGAAACAATCTAAACAATATGACGGTGGAATATAATCAAAAGATTAGTTTATTCAATGTTCAGTTCACATGCACTAGGTCTTTCTTGTTTATCTTTTTTACAACACAAAACATGTCATTTAAATGTGCATAGTATACTATAATATTAGAACTGCTTAAGTACATGAACTAAATGGAAAAAATAATTATAGTCTTGTGTTCATATTCATTCTAGGCTCACAATGGAAATGTGACATGTCTAGATTTTAGCAGTAATGGGAAGTACTTGGCCTCGTGTGCTGACGACCGCACTGTGCGCATCTGGTCCACCAAAGACTTCCTGGAGAGGGAACACAAGTGCCTACGAGCCAATGTGGACCTGGATCACGCCACGCTGGTCTGCTTTAGTCCGGACTCCAGGTCTCATACTTGTACACACTTTTACATCTGTACTGGTAGCTTCACATGGACAACTCATTAGTTAAGGTCTAATCTACAACACAGCAGGTCAAATGAACATGTCATCAGAGGGAGCAAAAATGGATAAGCAGTGAACAAGTGAAAAGGGACTGTTTAAATTTTTTTTGAGAGACAGACATTTTACCACCAATACTAATGGAGCAACTGTCTGTGTTGCAGGGCTTTCATCACATGGCTGGCAAACGGAGACACCATTCGAATCTTTAAAATGATAAAAAAGGAGGATGGCACGCTGAGCTTTAAAGCAGCCCCTGAAGACTTCCCACAGAAACACAAGGCTAGCATCATAAAGATTGGCATCGCAGAGACAGGTACAGCTTGTTATCACACTGCTCATAGTCTTTTAGAGCCCCTTTCTTTTGAGCAGCGCAGTTTGGTCCAGGTGAGCCCGAAGAGGCTTTTGTTATCTCCACAGCACAGTATTAAGTCAGCTTAAAGTGACTTAATACTGGTTTGAGACTTGGGGTGTAGATGCGTACTGCTGCGATAAACCGTAAAGAAAGCAGAGTTTTTAAATGTATTTTTTTTTACTTTACTTTCTAAACTTTTAAAATGAAAACAAATTAAACTGCACCCCTTTTCTCAGCCAAACTTGTTGTTTTTGACTTTGGAATGGGTTGCTTGGAAGAGTGACTCATAGTACTTGTGCCAATCTTTACCTGCATACACAAATAATTATTTTACCAATGTCTTTTTTTATTTATTTTTAATTTTTAAATTTTTATTTAGACACTTTCAGTGCTTTTATGAGTTACAGAATTGGAATTGGGGTGCACGTAGCAGAGTGGTTAGCACTCCTGCCTCACAGCAAGAAGGTCGTGAGTAGGGATGCACCCGGAATGAAGATTCTTGGCCGAAACCGAAAATAGGGAAACCAAGGCCGAAACACCAAAAGAAATTGTGCCAATTATTAGTACCATTGCATTTATGGATTTGACTGTGTACTAACTTAACTAAAACCAAGGCATTGCAATTGCATAAATTAATATTAAAGATTCAAAAAATAAATTGATTACAAATTGTGCAACTATTTTCTTGACACATTGCACAACAATGCACAGTGTTAAATAAAATTATTAAACTAAAATGTTTAATTTGATCCCACTCAAGTGTACATTAAATAATAATGTACAGGCCTACTGACCTGCAGAAAGATTTTAAAAGTACTTTATCTCTCATAAAAACAATCAATTTAGGTCAAGTGCATTTAAAAAGGCTATATATAAAAAAATAAATAAAAATAAAAACAAACTTCTCGAGTAGGCAAGAGGGTTATCACGGGATGGGGACTTCAGACAGATAACCATCTAGCTGCTGAGGTTGAGAAAGATTGTATTTAAAGATTGTATTTAAATAATGCCAGTGCATAAAAAAAATGTATCAAATAAAAAAAAATTATCTAGCAGAAATGTATACAGTCACATATATAGTAGAATAAGAACAGATGAGCCTTATTATTATTATTATTATTATTATTATTTGAGGCACTCTCCTGCAGGATTTCACTGAACATATCAGACAAGGGTGCATGCCCCTCATCTGGTGCAGAGAGACGAATCTTATCTGCACTCTGATCTCCTCCTGCGTTGGACGCTGCTACATCTCCACACACGGGTTCTCCGCATCCATTGCGGCCAGGATAATTTCTCGTGTGCGTTGCATTATTTCCACATCTAGTTAGCCTTGGACTTTATAACGCGGCTCAAGTACAGTCGCGATGAAGTGCAACGGATCTGAATAGAGCTCAGAGATCTCAGTGAAACGTGCTGACAAGACTCTAAGTGTACTTTTTATTGTTTTCACTCCGTGGTCCGTCTCAACCTGTTTGCTTGGGAGACGTTTTAGTGTTGTAATTAAAGGAATAACGTCAGCTACATATGCATCAAAGGAGCTGATCTCTTTAGTTAGCTGCTCAAAGGGGGAAAGAAGAGAGAAAATGTTCTCTATTAAAACCCACTGGTGAGAAGTGAATGTCACAGGGAGCTCGGGGTCTGCACTATATGCAGCCAAGACTCGCTTTTGCAACATGTAAAAAGTGCTGTTCCACCACGTCCATGTTGATTCAGACAAGCATGTGCAGGTCGCAGTTTCTGTTTGCGTCATCACAACATTTCGGCCGTATTGTTTCGGCGATAAGTCTTTCAGCCGAAAACCGAATATGCACTTTTGGGCCATTTTCGTACGAAAATTTTCGGTGGCTGAATATTCGGTGCATCACTAGTCGTGAGTTCAAAACCCTGCTGACTCCAGTCTTTCTGTGAGGAGTCTGCATGTCCTCCGTGTGTTACTGTGGGTTCTTGCCGGGTACCCCGGCTTCCTCCCACCGTCCAAAGACATGCATATATAGGTTAATCGGCAACTCTAAAGTGTCCCTAGTGAATGAATGTGAATGGTTGTCTGTTACTGTCTGTCTCTATATGTCAGCCCTGCAACTAACTGGCCAGTGTCCAGGGTGTACCCCGCTTCAGGCCCATTGCTGCTGGGATAGGCTCCAGTCCAGACAAAGCGGTAGAAAATGAATGAATGAATGACAATTGGAATTCAGTTTTAATGTGTTTTGATTTCTCATTGACTAATAATGAAGTCTAAACAAAATGTAAGCTTCACTCTTTGAAGCTTACGTCAGAACATTTGGCTATGTTTTCATGATGGAGTCCATTGTGTGTATAACTCTTGTTTATTACATTGAGAAATATCTGCATATACTGTTGTTAAAATTAGGTCTGTTGTGTGTTCAGGGAAGTTCATAATGAGTGCCTCGGCTGATACCACCATCCACATCTGGGATCTGAAAGGAGACATAATGGCCTCGCTCAACACCAACCAAGTTAGAAATTCTTACGCCACCATCTCTCCCTGTGGCAGGTCAGTGAAGTTGCTCTTTCTCAGCTAACACCAAGGGGGGGTCATAAGTGGGGGGGGGTTACAATGATTCTAGGGGTCCATGAGGATATAAGAAATTTTAAGACTATTAATAAATATGTTCTACATAAATTGAGAGTTTGTTTATTTTTTTACAAATAAAACAAATGATTTAGTAGAAAAGGTTAGAGTAAGGCCTCAAGTGGAGGAGTTCGAGTATCTTGGGGTCTTGTTCACGAGTGAGAGAAGGATGGAGCGTGAGATTGACAGACGGATCAGTCCAGCTTCTGCAGTGATGCTGTCAATGTACAGGTCTATCGTGGTGAAGGAAGTTTACCGGCCAGTCTACGTTCCTACTTTCACCTATGGTCATGAGCTGTGGGTCATGACTGAAAGGACAAGATCCTGGGTTGCAAGCGTACCGTATTCCAGATCAGGTTGTCATCTGAGGTCAAAGCCTTGACCATAGTGTCGTTTGGTAGGTGCATGTACATGAAAGTTGACCTAGTAAGAGCTTCATCAATCAGTCTCGCCATCAGGCATCAAATGTTAACAGACAAGACAGTGCAGTACAATACAGATAATAAAATCCCAGCCAATTTACTGATCTTTTTGTCAAACCAGGTCGAGATTGAGTTCTCTATGCCAGAGTTCTCAGCCAGTGTTTCTGCTTTTACGGCCTTGGTTTTGGTGCTATAAGTGCTGTGTTATTTTGGGATAAAACATTTTGCAGATCCCACCCCTTTCAGCTAAGAGCATGTTCAGTGCCATTTTTTTTTTTTTTGGTTTTATCAGGTCATTAGGCTGGTTTTGTTCAACTTTCGGTTTTTATTAAATTATTCGGTCTTTGTTGGTTGTAATGCATATAGGTAATACATTCTACACTTTGGTCAATTGTCTAAAATGAACGGATTCAAATCCTGCTATCTAATTCTAAGCCTTATATTTATTAGGGAAAATCTATGCTGTTGATGTATATGTGGCTATCGAATGAACCTGTGGGAGCTGCTCTCTTGCTCCTAAGGTGTGAGTAGAAGTTCACGGGGCTCTCTGTCACATTGTATGTAAACACGTATAATAGGAGGATCAATGTGTGGTCCAGTTCATCCAGAAAGGATTTACAGCCCTTCAATTTTTCCACAATTTGTTTGTTACAGCCTTATTCAAAAAAATATTTTATATTTTGTATAAAATTCTACAAACAATACCCTATAATGACAATGTGAAAAAAGGTTGTATGAAATCTTATTTATTAACCATAAAAAATCCAAAAGCACATCAGTGCCTTTTCCATGACACTCAAACTCAAAATTGAGCTCAGGTACATAATTTTTCCACTGATCATCCTTGAGATGCTTCTAGAACTTGATTGGAGTCCCCATGAGGTAAATTCAGTTGATTGGAAATGAGTTGGAAAGGCACAGCCCAAGTCTGTAGACCTCCAAGACAGAGGCACAGATCTGGGGAAGGGTATAGGGCTGCTCAACCTTTTTCAGCACGCAAGCTACTTATACAATGACCAAGTCAAAATGATCTACCCACTGCAAAAATGCAAAATCTATATTTATTTACAAATATATTAAGGATACTTTATATGTACAATGTATGTTGATGTACCTTGCAAACCATAATACTGCACAACACAACATAATTATGTACAGTGCTTTAAGTGAACCAAAAGATGTGCCGGTACTCTATTATCCCTATACTATATTATTTTTTTGATGACTCCCCTCATCCCTTGAGGTAACAACTATATTGAAGGAGTTTTATATACAGCAGTCAACAATCTTAAAAAAAATCCTTTTATTAGTTTGTGCATTTGCTTGAGCTAAAAAGAGCTACTAAACATAAATAAAAAGTGCAAAAGGGTATTGATTTTTTTTTTTTTTATATATACAAAACGCACATAAAATAAATTATAAAACATAACATAACCATAGAACAGTAGCTGGGGTGTCAGCCATCGAGTCATCTGATTCTGACCGTGTTCTTTTAGTCTAAGAGTCTGAAGCCAGGAGAGCATATTAAGTGTTGTTCACTGTATTTGTATTTGTATTTGTGTTTCACACACCCTCTCCAGCCACGTTGAGTTGTTGACACTGACAGCGGCAAAAGCGAGGCATTCGCTTTTCACTTGTAAAACTCAAGGGTGTATGGGTAATGTAGTCTCTGCTCTCGGTGGGAGGAATTAGGAATGTAAAGGGCGCTCTGGAAAGCGGAAGCTCAGGCTTAAAGCAGATGTCCGGTAACTAAAAGCACGTTCTGGGCGCATGGTGAAGTGGTGGTACTGAGTACCAGTGCATACCGGCCCACTTAAATCACTGACTAGTTACAATTTCTGTTATTACCTGAGTTTACGCTGATGACTTGCACTGAATTGAATCAGCCAGGGATGCAATGTCCGGACAGTAGCTGTGACAGATGAGGCAAATGCACTTTGAAAACTCCCATTCCGTATGAAAGCAATAAGTTTCTGTTTTCTTACTTGGTCCAGTTCCCTCACTCATTTTTATACCTGTTCTTAAGTTTAAGAGAAAAAAACGTTTAAAAGTTGGAGGTAAGTCGCTTAAGCGTTAGTTTTGCTGCAATTGCGCAGGTGTTTGCGCATGCGAAGTTACCTAAGCATCAGAAAAATTCAGATTTCATCTGACTGGCTGCCCTGGATGTCAATCAAGAGATTTAATGGATGATTGGCTATGTTTTTTTTGTTTTTTTTTATGTCATGCGATCTACCAAAACTGCCTCGCGATCGACCGGTAGATCACGGTAGATCGGGGTTGAACACCCCTGGTATAGACAAATATCTGCAACAGTGAAGTTTAGTATGAGTACATCATCTGTAAATGGAAAAGGTTTGGAATCATTAATTCTTCCTAGAGTTGGTTGCCTGGCCAAATTAAGCAATCAAAGAAGGGGCTTAGCCAGGGAGGTGACCAGGAGGTCTCTGTGGAGAGAGGAGAACCTTCCAGAAGAACAACCATCTCAGCAGCACTCCACCAATCAGGCTTGTATGGTAAAGCAGAGGTCTTGTTTCTCAGCGCATGAGAAACGAAATTCTGTCGTCTGATGAAACAAAGAACTATTTGGCTTGAATAGCAAGCGTCATGTCTGGAGGAAACCAGGCACCGCTCATCACCTGGCCAATACCATCCCTACTGTGAAGCATGGTGGTGGCTGCATCATGCTGTGGGGATGTTTTTAGCAGCTAGAACTAGGAGACTAGTCAGGAACAATGGAAAGATGAATGCAGCATTGTACTGAGAAATCCTTGAAAACATGCTCCAGAGTTCTCTGGACCTCAGACTGGGGTGACAGTTCATCGTCCAACAGGACAACTCTGTGAATGTCCTTGAGTGGTCCAGCCAGAGCCCAGACTTGAACACAATTGAACATCTCTGAAAAACTCTGGAAATGGTTGTGCACCAATGCCCACCCTCCAACTTTATAGTTGTTTATTATCAGCTCTTACTAGTGGCTATATTAAGTGTCAAAGCATTCTGAACTGGTATACAGTTGAAGTTGGTTTCCATCCATATAAACCGCAAACAAATCAGCATTATATGAAACATGATCAAGTCATTAAGTGCCTCCAAGGTTCTGGTCATTTCAAACAATAAAAACCATTAAAATGATCAAAACATAAAAAGGTCATGCATCTGCTGGCACTTATTTCATTTGGACCCCTGATGAAAATCTTTTATTCTGAAAGAATTCTGTAACGTAATCCAGGTCATCTTGTAGAAAAGGTTAAAGCAAAAGCATCTGACTCCAGTTATCGAAGTGAAGATGTTTCAGCTCTAATTCCCGGAGACTTTATCAATTCTGAGATCAACTGGTAAGAGAGCTGAGCTTATCTCTAGAGGGAGGGGTTTGACCTTTTTTTATTCAGAAAGGTTCAGTTTATTCAGACTATAAATAGTCCTTCTCCTTGGAACGGTCACCATTTTAATACTGTTGGGTTTACATCATCTTCTTCCCCCTGTTGAGAAATGGGATAACCATGGCTTAATACACACATTTTGGTCCTATAAATAATAGTTGGATATACAGTTTTACGCATGAGTGTACATACCCTGGCAAAATATGAATTTATTTTTATTTATTTTGCAATTTTTCAGAGAGAATGAAAAACAACTTTCCTTTCACTCATAGTTAGTGGTTAGTTAAAACCATTTCTTGTTAAACAATTGTGTTTACACTTTTTAAATCATAATGACCACAGAAAGTACCCAAATGACCCTGAAAGAGGAACACACCCCAGTTCATACATTTAACATCAATGACAGCTTGAAGTTTTTTGTGCTAGTGGATGAGGCTCTTTATTCTCTTAATTGGTAAATTTGCTCAATCTTTGTAGCAAAAAGCCTCCAGTTCCTGTAAATTCTTGCCATGTCTCTGTGCTGTTTGGCATATTGTAAGTGGGATACTTTGAGGCATTTGCATATTAATGGCTTTCTTCTGACCACGCAATCATGCAGCTCATTTTTCTTCAAGTGCCTTCTTATTGTTCATCTTGAAACAGCCACACCACTTTTTTTCTTCAGAAAATCCTGTATTTCAGCTGAAGTTATTGTGGGTTTTTCTTTACATCCCAAACAATTTTCCTGCCAGTTATGGCTGAAATTTCTGTTGGTCTACCTAACCTAGGTTTGGTTTCAACAGAATCCCAGATTTCTTTTTAACATTGCTGATTGACATTCTCAATTCTTTCTAAATCTTTATACACTGTGTGCACAATTATTAGGCAATAGATTATTTTGACCATATCATAATTTTATCCAAAATTTCCAACTCCAAGCTGTATAAACTTGAATCCTTATTGGATTTAATGCATATCAGGTGATGTGTATTTCTCTAACGAGGGAGGGTGTGGCCTAAGGAGTTCAACACTCTATATCAAGGTGTACATAATTATTAGGCAGATTCTTCTCCTCAGGAAAAATGGGCCAAAAAAGAGATATCACTAACTCTGAAAAGTCAAACATTTAAAAACGTCTTTGACATGGATGCAGCACTCTTGAAATATCTAAAATAATGGTGCGCGATCATAGAACCATCAAACATTTTGTAGCAAATCATCAGCAGGGTCGCATGAAACGTGTCGAGAAGAAAAGACGCAAATTAACCGCAAAGATTTGCAAAGAATCAAACGTGAAGATGTGCTGCCATATTCCACAACCTACCTGGAGTGTCAAGAAGTACGAGATGTTTAGTTCTTAGAGACATGGCCAAGGTAAGAAAGGCTGAAACCCGACCACCTCTGAACAAGATCCATAAGTTGACATGTCAAGAATAGGCCGGGAAATATCTTAAGATTGTTCAAAAGTTTTGTGGACTTATTAAATGAGAGTGACTCTTGATGAACCAGATGGATGGGCCCATGGTTGGATCAGTAACGGACACAGAGCTCCACTTCGACTCAGACGCCAGCAAGATGGAAGTTGGATACTGGTATGGGCAGGTATTATTAAAGACGAGCTTGTTGGAACTTTTCGGGTTGAAAATGGACATTTTTTTTTTTTTTTATATAGCACAATTCATACACTGAGTAACTCAAAGTGCTTTACAGGAATAAAAGACAATTTACAATATTAAGAAACATAAGAAAAATTAAGAAAAGTTCCGATAAAATACACTTTAAGTTGTAATGTAGGCGAAGCTAAAGAGGATGGTTTTTAACCTCCCCATGAACATTGTTAAAGTTGAGGCTGTTCCAGATTTTTGCTGCATGAAACTTAAACGCTGCTTCACCCTGTTTAGTTCTAACTCTGGGCACGAGCAGAAGGCCTGTTCCATATGTTCTCAGAGTCCGAGGAGGTTCATAAGCTACTAGCATGTTAGAAATATATTCTGGTGCTATACCATTTCGAGACTTGTATTTGTTATGTCTGTAAAATGCCTTATTTCTTTTTTATGAAGATCATCTTTGCACCAAAAAATGGCTACATTGGTGTGATATCTACTTCATTTTCGTTGCATTGTACTTGTACATGTGTAATGACAAATAAATTGTGTGTGTGTGTCTGTGTGTGTCTGTGTGTGTGTGTGTGTGTGTGTGTGTGTGTGTGTGTGTGTGTCTGTGTGTGTGTGCAACCAGTTTTGTACTAACACACACATTTTTATGCCCTTACTAGGAATTTAACAGTGTATGTGGTTCTGGTGCACAGATTTGTGGCATCCTGTGGTTTCACACCTGATGTCAAGGTGTGGGAGGTGTGCTTTGGAAAAGGAGGCGAGTTCAGAGAGGTGAGCCGAGCATTCGATCTGAAAGGTCACTCTGCAGGGGTCCATTCATTTGCCTTTTCTAATGACTCTCACAGGTAAGCCAGATTATTCTTATCAGAATACAGTGCACAGTAGGGCTGGGTCACACCTTCAACTTTTTCTGCATTCTGTTAACAAGGGTTTGGGTCAGATTACTAAAAATTAATGTTTTCCTTTGGAGATTTTTCCACATTGTTTACTGCTGTCTTATTTTGCAAAGCTCTTCTGTGCAGCCTGTACTGGCAACTGTTTCTGACACTGTCCCAGGATGCACCTTTTAATTTTGGTGTGGACTGTGGCTTGTCTTTTTGCCATCATGAGTAGCTATGCTCAAAGCTTGACTGAACTACACACTATAGTGCACTTTTGCAAAGTTGACAGTTTTCAGAAATTTCTTTTGCAAATATTCAATTTAAATATATTTTAAAACAGCACTGTATTGAAATCTGACATATCATTTAAAATTATATCACGTGCATTACACGGCAGGGGCCCAGCCCTACAGCACAGTGACTGTATTGTCCAGACAGACATTATAACCTTATGGCATGTGTTTCTTTAGAATGGTGACAGTGTCCAAAGACGGGACATGGAAGCTGTGGAACACTGATGTAGAGTACAAAAAGCAGCAGGACCCCTACCTACTGAGAACTGTACCCTGTAGTTCGTGTGAAGGCAGCCAGGTGGCGCTGTCTCCTGACAGCAGAGTGGTGGCCATCAGTCACGGCAGCAGCGTGGCCCTGTACAATACAGGCAGTGGGCAGCTAGAGGAGGAGCTGCAGACCGTGCACACTGAGGACATCACTGACCTCAGGTTTGATATAAATGGTCGCTTCTTGGTCAGTAGTGGTGACAGGGCCATCCGAGTGTTTCACAACAGTCCAGGGTACCGTGCCGCTATCGGAGACATGTTGGACATGTTCAAGAAAGCTCCCACCCAAGCCATGAAGGAGAGACTGCAGAAGCAGATTGATGAGGCTGAGAGCACTCTAGAGGCTATCCTCTCCGCTCCAAAAATTTGAATTTGCTTGCTTGCATTTCAATTTGCTTGTAGTTTTAATAAAGAAATCCGTTTTGGGAATGTCCAGTTATTTATCAGTGTTCTCCTTTTTCCTTCAGGGTGCCCAACAGTACTGTCCTGTTTAAGAATGTTCAACACTCTAAACAGTTTTGGGTATAATACAGTTGTGCTCATAGGTTTACATACCCTGGCAGAACTTGTGATTTATTATTTATTTATTTTTAGGCCATTTTTTCAGAGAATGTGAATGAACATTTTTCCACTCATAGTTGGTGGTTAGGTGAAGCCTTTTATTGTCGAACAATTGTGTTTACTCTTTTTAAATCATGACAACATAAACTAGCCAAATGAGCCTGACCCAAAATTATTATATTCTGAAGATTTTGACCTGATAACATTTGCACACAAGCTGACACAAACGTGTTTAAATGGCTACTAACGGTAACCATCTTCACCTGTGATCTACAGAAGCCCTGAACGGCCATGGCTCATTTTTTTGTGAGCTCAAGATAACGAAAGTTGTGTATTATTATCCATGGCCGTTGAGGGCTTCCGTAGTGATCTGTTTGCCTGTAATCGGTGTGTGTATAAAACCTCTGAGTTTTTGGGCTCCTGCTTCTTTCATTCAGTGTTGCACTAATATCTCTGTATTCTGAATCATGGGAAAAGCAAAGCAGTTAAAACTAAAGAATTGAAAAATTAGGGATTCTGGTGAAACCAAACCAAGGTCAGGTAGACCAACAAAACATTCAGCCACAACTGCTAGGAAAATTGTGTGGGATGCAAAGAAAAAGTAAATAACTGAAATACAGGACTCTGAAAAAGTGGTATGGCTGTTTCAAGAGGCGCAATAAGGAGGCTGCATGGTTGAGAAAGCCATTGCTACACAAATGCCACAAAGCATCCCACTTAAAATACACCAAACAACACTGAGATAAGCCTCTTCTGGAACAAAGTCATTTGTAGTGGTGAGACCTTAATTTAACTTTCTTGTCACAACCATAAACATTACTTTTGAAGTGGAGTCAACAAGGTCTATGATGAAAGGTACACTATTCCTACTCAGAACTATGGAGGTAGATCTGATATTTTGAGGATGTTGGGGCAACAATGGTACAGGGAAAGATGAATGCGTTATATCAGAAAATATATAAAAAAATTAGAGAGAGAATGTCTTAGTGAGAAAGTATTGTTAAAAATGATAGCAGTACAATGTGACTAACCAAAATAATTCAGGTTTTTAGTACATTTTTTTATTGATAAGTGGCAAACATGTAGTGCAGTAGATTATCAGAAAACAAGACCCAAGATATGCACGCTCTTAGGGGTGTGCAATTGGGCAGTTAGTTGAAATGGGTGTGTTCAAAACAATAGCAGTGTCTAATGTTCTGAGGTCATCAATGTTGTGAAAAAAACGTGTGAATCAGGTGGCCCCTATTTAAGAATGAAGCCACCAGCACTTGTTGGACATGCATTTGAAAACCTGAGAAAAATGGGTCGTTTAAGACATTGTTCAGAAAAAATGATCGCCAATGCCTTAAAATGGAGAGCAAAAACCAGAGAGACGTGGAAGAAAACGGAAGACAACCATCAAAATTGATCGAAGAATAACCAGAATGGCAAAGACTCAGCCAATGATCAGTTCCAGGATGATCAAAGACAGTCTGGAGTTACCTGTAAGTACTGTGACAGAAGACGTCTGTGTGAAGCTAATCTATTTTCAAGAATCCACCGAGTCCTTATGTTTAAAAAAAAAAAAAAGGTTACAATTTGCCACACATCAACTGGCAAAGAGAAATGGAACATTTTGTTCATCATGATATGGGCATGTTTCTCCTATTATGATGTTGGGCCTATTTATTGCATACTAGGGATTGTGGATCAGTTTGCATATGTCAAAATACTTGAAGAGGCTTTTGCTGAAGAGGACATGCCCTTGCATGTGAAGCAGTTTTAAAAAACTGTGGTCATACAAGTAATTATTTGTTTTGCACTTCACAGAATAACTCCTAGAAACTCGACTGAACCTGTAGGAATATATCTTAGATAGATGTCAACTTTTTGTTCTATAATCAACTCATGTCTAGTGATTAAGAGTGCAAAGTCAGACAAAGGAAAACTGATGGTTCTACAGAGTCTTGTGCGTGTTTACTCTGAGCACGAGTAACAACACAAGCTGGATATCTGGATAGCTGGACATCAGTGACAATGTCCGAAGATAACATTACACTATGTAATGGGACAGTCAATATTTTTAAACTCATTCCCCTGACTTTTGCAAATCCACCAGTTGCGGATTTTGAGAAAAATGGTAAAACAGAGGCAGAGATAAAGGAGTTGAGGGCCCCTGAATCTCTGAGAATGTTTACAGGGACCTTCTCATTGTAGCCTGCTTAAGACACATAACCCCCAGAGATATAGTTAGTTCAGTGGTGCCTGGGGCAGAAAAGTTTCGGGAGGGAGTTCAGCTTCCTGACAGCCTGGTGAATGAAGCTGTCCTTCAGTCTGCTGGTCCTAGCCTGGAGACTCCGCAGTCTCCTCCCTGATGGCAGCAGGCTGAATAAGCTGTGTGATGGGTGGGTGGGATCATCTGCAATGCAGAGGGCTTTGCGGGTGAGACAGGGTTCGTAAATGTGCTGGAGGGAGGGGGAGAGAGACACCAATGATCTTCTCAGCTGCTCTCCCTACGCGTTGCAGAGTCTTTCGGAAGGATGCGTTGCATGGTCCATACCACACAGTGATGCAGCTCGACTGGATGCTCTCGATGGAGCCTCTGTAGAAGGTGTACATGATGGGAGGTGGGGCTCTGGCTCTCCTTATTTTGCAGAGGAAGTAGAGACGCTGTTGTGATTTCTTGGCCAGTGCTGCTGTGTTTTCAGTCCAGGAGAGGTCCTCTATGATGTGCACACCCAGGAACTTGGTGCTGTTCACTTTCTCCACACCGTTGATGGTCAGCGGAACGTGCCGAGTGTGCACTCTCCTGAAGTCAACAACAATCTCCTTCATCTTCTCCACGTTCAGAGAGAGATTGTTGCCACTGCACCACCTGGCCAGGCGCTCTGCCAAACCTTACTGCCTGAGGTCTTCCAGTCAGAAAGTCCAACAGCCAGTTGCACAGCGAAGTGTTGAGCCCCAGCTGGTTCAGTTTGTGAATAAGCTGCTGTGGGATGATTGTGTTGTGCATGACTAGCCATTCAAAGCACTTCATGAGGATGGGAGTAAGTGCAACAGGACGGTAGTCATTGAAGCAGGATGGAGATGGCTTCTTCGGAACTGGAACGATGGTTGTAGTTTTGAAGCATGTGGTAAACAACAGCCTGACTCAGTGACATGTTAAAAATGTCTGTGAATTCTGCTGCACAGTCTTTCGGTACACGCCCAGGGATGTTGTCAGGGCCTGGAGCTTTGCGTGCATTGATCCTGCTGAAGTATCTCCTCACACTGTCTGGGGTCAGCATCATCACCTGGTCGCCGTGAAGAGGTGGAGTCTTCTGTGCAGTGGTGCTGTTTTGTTGCTCAAAGCGAGCAAAGAAGGTGTTCAGCTCATTTAGCAGAGAGATGTTGTTGTCACAGGTCCGTGGTGGGGGCTTGTAGTCTGTAATGGTCTGTGTCCCTTGCCACAGGTTCCTAGTGTCTCTGCTGTTGCTGAATTGATGGACTATCTTCCTGGAGTGCTGTCCCTTAGCCTCTCTGATGCCGTGGGACAGGTTGGCCCTGGCTGTTCTCAGGCCCCCCTCATCTCCAGCTCTGAAGGCAGCGTTCCGTGTCTTCAATACACTTGTTGATGTAGGCAGTGACAGTCTCTGAGTACTCCTTGAGGTCAGTGGTGTTATTGCATGTGGCAGCCTGCTTAAACATGTCCCAGTCAGTTGTGTTAAAGCAGTCTTGAAGAACCTCTGATGATCCATCAGGCCACACTTGAATCTGTTTTTGAACTGGTTTGACGACTTTAATGAATGGTCTGTATGCAGGCATTAGCATGACAGTGATGTGGTCTGAGGCTCCGAGGTGGGGGAGGGGGAGGGCTTTGTAAGCTCCTCTCTGTGTGGTGTTTACAAAGTTCAAAATGTTATTATCTCATGTTGGAAAGTTAATGTGTTGGTGTATTTTTGGAAACACACTCTTTAAGTCAGCATGGTTTAAATCCCCAGCTATGATGAGAAATGCATCGGGGTGTGCTGTCTGCTGCTCATTGATGTGCTGGTACAAATCATTTAGTGCGTCGTTCCTGTTGCTGATGATGTTGGACGGGGGAATGTACACCGAAATGAGCAGTATAGCAGTATATTCCCTCGGCAAATAGAACGGTCGGCACTTAATAATCATAAACTCCACCAGGGGGGAACAGTGTTTGCAGATCACAACAGTATCGCGGCACCACGCGTCATTGATGTAAACGCCGCTGCAGGTTTTTCCTCCCGCGATGAGAGCTCTGTCCGCTCGATAGCACGTTTGGTCTGGATGGCCATTTGCATGGTGAGAAAAGAGTTAACGTCTACCTGGACAGCCTTTGTTGGGGCTGTTTCCAGGTTAGCCGCAGAGGGGACAAAGAAAGAAGAAGTGATGTGCAGCTGAAAGACAAAGATGTTGGAAGAGCCAAGGTGCGAGAAGACATTGGCCATATTAAAGCATTAGAGTACAGAGTCAGACAGATGTCAAATGGCAGACGGTTGGTAAGGCTGATGTTAGGATGGGAAGGGAAGGCGAGGGTGCGATGTTTCGGTGGTGCGTTGGTGTGAGCTCAGTGGCCTTGTCCAGGGCTGGACTGGGACAAAAAAAAGGCCCTGGCATTTTTGCTCAGACCGGCCCACCACAATCGGTCAGACACAACCAACTAGTACACCATCCTTGCGGTCCCTGTAGATATGCATATCTACTGTTCCATTCCAAAAACCCCTACAAAGCTGAGAACTAAGTGCCATGGACCAGTGCAAGTAGACCAGTGTACTCACTCTCTCTTGACAGACCCTCTCATGATCAAAGGTGGCAGTGGAGTAGGGCCTAGTTAACCCTTTAGAACCCAATATAATGTGGATGTAGAATACTGCTAATTCTAAAAAGAAATGCTTTTATTAATTTTTTTCCAATGAACCAGACAGCAGAAAAACTAGTTTACATTTGCAAGTATAGGCTACTTTGTTTTAAAGAGCACAAACCCCTCTTTAATATGACACCAAACAAAATTTACCTCTCATTGTTGAGATAATCCCCTTTAAAAAAATAAGAAAACCAACCTATACAACCAAATTACTCACAAAAAACGTCCTAAAAATATATGATATTCATATTATTCACTCACCGTAAATATTGTATATTAATGATGTTGGAAATTCATTAGAAACACAAGCAAATATCTACTTCGTTGAATATACAGCTAAACAAAAATATACAGCTTTCAAAATGAAAGGCGGGTTTTAATCCCCAAATAGCATGCATTACTCGTCGTGGGCGCTTTGACGTTTTCTAGAGAAGGGCCGTACGGCCATTATGGGTATTAAAGGGTTAACATTAGAATAGTCAGCCAGAGTTGCAATTGAATAAGTTAACTCTGCTAATCTATCTACAAAAACAATGCAAAATAGCTTATGCTGTGTTATTTGACTTTAGCTGACTGATTGGCTATTGC
This sequence comes from Neodontobutis hainanensis, assembly GCA_024349245.1. NCBI lineage: Eukaryota > Metazoa > Chordata > Actinopteri > Gobiiformes > Odontobutidae > Neodontobutis > Neodontobutis hainanensis. Next base: position 55,176 of record JALDNG010000172.1, on the reverse strand, counting down.
AGTGGGTGACAATCTGACAGACTATATAATGGCATTGGCAACAACGATTAAGTCTTAGTATAATATTCATTAATTTAAGTAAATCATCTTTGTCGTGGCCCAACCAGGCCCACACACACACTTTCCTCCTGCACCCGCCCTGATTAACACTCCCTCCCTGTTAATCACGTAGCTAACATGCTTACAGTTTCAATTACACTCTCCTGCTCACTCTGTCCCTCCTTGACTTTACTATCAGACACCTGCTCCTCTGCCATGGCTAGTCCCCTCTCCTCCATGTTTCTGCAAAATGTCGTCAGGTACTGTAGGCTTGGATACTGAAGCTACAGCACTAAACATGTCTGTTATTTTTGCACATGTTTAGGCATCAACCTCTAGAATTTTTATTTTTTTGGCCCGCAACTTCTCCGCAGCCCCCTTGCACTTTTGTTTCTCCATCCTAAATCCACAGATTTCTGGCTCTGAGCCACTAACTGCAGCTGACACAAGAAACAGAGGAGGAGGGGTGGAGCCTGTTAAGAGATGATTGGGCCAGCCCAGTGTCAGTATGAAAAATGAACCAATGGGCCGCTGTTCCTGCTTTATGGGCCAGTCATTGGCCAATTAAAAAAAATAAAAAAATCATATTATATGGACCGTCCCATATAATACCCATATGGTGCGTCGGCCCACCGGGCATTTGCCCGGTATGCCAGATTACCAGTCCAGCCCTGGCCTTGTCCTTGATGGGAGTACAGAAAGTCCCAGGAAGATAAAATAAGACCCAGCTGCAGGCCAGGCTTTTAATCGAGGGATGGGACTTAGGCAGAGGTAAAGGAGACAGAAATTTGTAATGTTTATATTTTAATCTTTGGTAATTTATCTGGATCATAATCAATCAGTTCTGGTTCTCAACGTCAAGTGCATGCATCCACGTCGTGGAGCAACCTTGAGGTTTCCTGTTTCATGGTCAGACCAGTAACACCATGTAGCAGCTCACTGGTCAGTTTCTCGATGTAGTCCACTCTTTTCTGAATATCCTCAGATCGGGCCGAGATATTTCGAATCAGCTCTTCGATTTGTGTGCCCCGTTGTTGTAACCCCTTCATATCCGTTAAGCAGCACAGTAGCTCACAGGTCTGCCTCTTGGTGTTGTTTACTCTTTTCTGTATGTCCACTGTCCGTGCTGAGAGGTCGCGAGTCAGCTCCTCGGACTGTGTGTCTCTTTGATGTAATCCCTTCAGTCTGTCACTAATGTCACAGAAGCACTGTTTAATTTCAGCAGACAGCGGAAACAAATTCAAACAAATACAATTTTTCCGATAGTTTAAGGCATTCCCCAGACCAATGAGCAGGAGTCCCACTATCATAAATCCAAAAAGATATACATCCTCAACGTCCTCAACGGACAGAGCTTCAAAGCACAGAACTTGCCAGTTCTTCTAGGCATCCTGTGAGTAGCCTGACGCAAAGGTCCCGCCAGGGCAAATGGGTTTTCCCGGTGCTTTTGTGAAAAAATTGTGTCAATTGCGCTCAGAGACCAGATAATCAGATTCATTCCGGTTCTTAGGAGTCCAGCAGGCAGTAGAAATAAGAGAAAATTAGTATGACGAGACGAGACGAGACAGAGAAGCATACACTCATGGGATAGCAGGGAACAGGAGGAGCAGAGGGAGACGTCCGTCTTGCCTGAGAGCAGGAAAGGAAGATGTAGTAAATTCGAATATGTCTTTTAGATTAGACATAAGAGGGGACTCAGATGAATAGGAAAGGATATCAGTTCTAAATCAGAAGAACTTAGATGACATATTTTTATATTATAAATGTTTGTACTCATTAGATTATATTTTTAAAATGAGAAAAAATATATATTCTTATATTGCATGCTGTAACTTTTTTAAGTGAATGTACAACAACATGTTGTTATGGTTAGATGAAGGATGATCTAATGGGAAATGTTTAAGCTAAATAATTATAATTTGGATTGATGTGATAATTAAATGTGTGATGAACTACCCAAAGAGGGTCTCGGAGAGGGGATTGTGGTGTAATATTTTAGATTTTATGTGTTTTATTTTGGTTTACTGTTATAGGAAATTTAAATTTTAATGTTTAGAGTTACTGGGGGCTTATAGTTCTCTTCAGGTAATGTCAAATTCATGTCATGTCCTTCATGCTAATCCAAGCATGAAGTAGACATAACTAGGGTGAGACATGGCTCATCACGGGACTTCTGGGCGGCAGTGGCTCAGTGGTAGAGCGGCCGTCCTTCAACCGGAAGGTAGTAGGTTCGATTCCCGCTCTCCCCACAGTTCATACTGTCGTTGTGTCTTTGGGCAAGACACTTAACCCACCTTGCCTCCAGTGTCAGTAGCACTGGTGTATGAATGTGTCTGACTGTGGAGGTGTGTTTGGTGGTGGTAGGAGAAGGTTGAGCGCCGTTTGTGTGCCCCAGGAGTGGATGTGTGTGAATGGGGTGAGTGGAAGCATAATGTAAAGCGCTTTGGGTGCCCGAGAAGGGTGCAGGAAAGCGCTATATAAATGCATGCCATTTACCATTTACCATTCTGCACCTGGAGTCTTGTGAACGCCTCTCACCAAGGACGCCACTGTGCTGTATATAATCTCATGTCATAGATATGTTACACCCGTAACAATGAGAGGGACAACTTGTGTGCAACAGGTTGACTTTAATTGCTGTGAACACAGATAAAACAAATTTACTGAATAATGGCGTCCTTGTCTGGACGGTCTGTACACAGCTTATTACTGAACTGAACTGCTTCTGCCTTATGACCATGCAGACAAACAGCTCATACCGATACATTTATGAACAGTTTATACATTTATTAACAGTAGTTTTGCCTAACACTCCTTACATAACGGCATCAGTGCGAGAGAAGCTACAGGAAGTTAGCATTTATGCTAGCGCTGTTAGCTTGAACATTTAAATAAACAAATAAAACTCAATATGCCATCTGGCTGAATAAAACGTTGTCTCACAATTAATTTTTAACTTTTACCTGATCTAACGATTGTGCACTTAACCCACCTGTGAACACAGATAAAACAAATTTACTGAACAATGGCGTCCTTGTCTGTACGGTCTGTACACAGCTTATTACTGAACTGGGCTGCTTCTGCATTCAGTCTCTTTACACTGCGCCATTACTGACACCTACTGGCGTAATATAGTATTGCACCTGCGACTGAACATCCACAGGTGAATGTGAAAAAGTGGCACACATTCAAAACCACAACATTAAAAGTTGTTGGGGGGTGCCTTTTTTATAACAAATTTATATATATATATATATATATATATATATATATATATATATATATATATATATATATATATATATATATATATATATATATATATATATAAACCAATATGTTCAGGGTAATAGAAAAAAAAACATTTAACCATTTTTTTTTTTTTAACTTCCACACTTATTCAAAGCAGTGTCCCTTGAGTACAATGGTTACCTATTATACCATTAGTATCATTTCAGTAGTGTTACATCACCTTTTGTAGACATTTGAAATACCCAGAGATACCAATCTTTGTGTTATAATAACCCAAATCTTCTCAAGTTAAATACACAATTTCACCCTCAAGTGAAATAAAATATTCTTTTTTTTTTTTTTTTTAACCAGACACAAAATCGGCCAACATTTTCTATTTGTCTGTTACTATACCATCTCAATGTTTAAATTTATACACTTTGACATGTGCAATATACTCAACGTAGTCTCTAATTGCACTTATTCTTTCTTAGTCATTCAGTTTTTAGATGTTTCCGTCATGAAACCAGTCTTAAGAAGATACTTGTAAGGAGTTGGACGCCCATGGTCTCCAGAGTCTCTGTAAACATGTGGGTGGGGCACTCACCTCGATGTGGTCCATACCCACTGTTCTAGTAGTTGGCTGTCCGAGTTGGTCATAGGAGAGGACCCTGGGTCGCCGCCTCTCTCTCTGTGGGTAAACATGTGATGAAGGTGTTGACCTCGGCTCAACATGAGAGTCTCTGTCTCTTGTATCATCAGAAGGATGGTTACTGAGCTCCGTTTCTGTTGCGTCCGGATCTTCCTCTGCGGCACTGGCCTGGTCGTCCGAATGATGAGGGTCCTCTGCCTCTGGCACCTCTGACTGCTGCTCCAGCTCAGGCTCATGAATGTGCACCTGCACTCTGCTGTCCTCACAGCTATGCAGGGGAGGAGATCTCCACACAAGGGCAACCTCTTCCTCACTGTCTGAGTCTGTGTTTTCCTGTAATGTTTCTTGTTGTCCTCTTACTCTAACTTGTGTCTTCTTTTTTTGTTTGTTGAGTTTTTTGTAGCCAGGTTTTTCCAGAGGTAACCAATCACATGGGAGGAGCAGGTTTCTGTGTACTGTGCGACATTTACCTCCTTGTTCTGGTTTTATCTCATAAACTGGCATGTCAGGACTTTTCTGGTTGACAATCACGTACACAGCATCTTCCCAGTATGAAAGGAGCTTACCGGGACCCCCTCTCTCCTTAAAATTCCGAAGAAGAACCCTGTTGCCTGGAGACAGCTGCACGCCGTGGGTCTTTTGGTCATAATAGTGTTTTTCCCTTGAAGCTTCTTTTTGTGCTGTTTTAGATGCAATCTGATAAGCTTCTCTCATTTGCGCCTGCCACTTTTGCACATACACCTTGTAACTGATCTGTTGTTCTTGGCTTGGCAGGTTGAACAGGATGTCTACTGGCAGCCTGGGTGTACGGCCGAAAAGCAGGTAATATGGCGAGAACCCAGTTGCTTCACTTTTAGTGCAATTATAGGCGTGCACCAACTTTGCCAGTGATTCTTTCCAGTCTGCTTTTTCACTGTCGGTGAGGGTCCTCAGCATGGAGATCAAGGTCCTGTTGAATCGCTCTACCTGCCCATTCCCCTGTGGATGGTACGATGTGGTGTGAGAGCCGCGGAGACCACAAACTTTTTGAAACTGGGAGAACAGTTGATTTTCAAATTCTCTGCCCATGTCGTGATGAATCCTCACAGGAAAACCAAAATTGAGAGCAAAATGGTTAAAGATCTTGTCCACCACTGTCTTAGCTGATTTGTTTTTTGTGGCATACGCTTGCGCAAAGCGCGTAAAATGATCCATTACCACAAGGATGTATTCATACCCATGTTTGCATGTCTCCAAATGCAAAAAGTCGACACCAACTCAAATAGGTAAGTTGTGGTAATTGATGTGAGTGGTGCTCTGTCTGCTCTATTGGGACGTTTTCTCTTCAAACATTCACAAACATGTGTCACAAAGTGTTCTACATCTTTTTGCATCCTTGGCCAGTAAAATCGGTCTCTTATTAACCCCAAAGTCCTTTCTGTCCCCAAGTGTCCCATTTCTTTGTGCACGTCTCTGAAGACAGTGTCATGGTGTTCTTTTGGTAGGAGAAGTTGATCCCTACCATTGACTCGCCTGTAGAGGACTCCGTCCTCATTCACATAGAGTTTGTACCATTGTCTTAAGAGGATTTTTACATCAAGTGACTCTTTTTTGAAAGCTTGCCCTTTTGGGTAAGTACTCACTGATTTTGTACTTCAAGACCGGGCCAATAACTGTGTCCTTTTCTTGACTTGCCTTTATTTCAGAGGGCGAGAAGAACTTGTCTGAAGCTGGCGCTGTGTCTTGGACCAGGCCAATGGCGATTTCACGGATAACATAACTCTCTGGACCTGTGTTGTTTTTCTGAAAACAAACACTGTTTCAAACATCTTGTTTCACTTCAGCTGTGCACTGTGACATGTAGTGGTTAATATCAAGAGGTAACCTGGACAGGCCATCTGCATCTGCATTTCTCTTGCCGGGTCTGTATCTGATTGCGAAGTTGAAGTCAGCTAGTTCCTCCTACCCATCGATGACACGTGGCATTTAGTTTTGCAGTTGTGAGGATGTATGTTAAAGGATTATTGTCCGTGTATACAACAAAATGAGAGGCATAAAAGAGATAGTCACGGAAGCGTTCACAAATTGCCCATTTTAAAGCTAGAAATTCAAGCTTTCCCGAATGAATGTGATAATTCTTTTCTGGGGGGGTTAGCGTGCGTGAACCGTATGCTATTACTCTCAGTTTGCCTGCGTGATGTTGGTACAGTACTGCCCCTAAACCCTCTTGGGAGGCGTCGCAGTGGAGTATGAAGGGTTGTGCAAAATCGGGGTATCCTAAAATGGGTGGCTTTGTTAAACAGTCTGTGAGCTTGTTCAAAGTCTCTTGGTGACTTCTTGTCCATATTATGGGTGTGCCAGGGGGTGGTCGACCTTTATGTTTTGCACTAACCTTTTTAATTTTTGTCTTGGATGCAGGTGGTGATGGTGAGTCTGTAGGGAAGGTCAGGAGCTGATACAACGGCTTAGCAACCTTGGAGAAGTTCGGGATATATAAACGGTAATACGACAAGAAACCCAAAACTCTGCTCAACTCGCCTACTGTAGTTGGTGGTTTGTTTTTGAGTGCCTGGACTGGGGCAATTTCACTTGGATCCATTGTGTAACCCTGCTCTGACACCATTCAGCCCAGGAACCAGACCTGTCTCTGAAATACATCACACTTATGAGGAGTGAGCTTGACACCATGTTTTTTGTATATCTGCAGCACATCTCGAATATGGTGTATGTGTGTCTCAAATGACGGGGAGTGTACAAGATTGTCATCTAAATAAGGCTGACAGATAACATCCCGCAGCCCCTTTAAACAGTCCTCCATACTTCTTTGGAACTCCGCTGGAGCTAAACTCAGACCAAACGGTATGCGATTCCACTGATACAAGCCCCATGGAGTAATGAAAGCTGTCAGGGAGCGACTCTCTGGGTCCAAAAACCCTTGATGATAGGCTTTGCCCTGCACTGAGAACCAGGAGCTGCCATGCAAAGAGTCCAACATGTCCTGAATTCTTGGGATAGGGTGCCTGTCTGGTACTGATTTCATGTTCAGTTCTCTGTAATCACAGCACAGTCTCAGTTCACCTGACTTTTTCCTTACACAGACGATCGGTGATGAGTATGATGACCTTGACTCGGAAATCCACCCGCGATTTAACAGATCTTGGAGGTAATCTTTTACTTCTTGGTGCAGAGGCTTTGGTACTGAAATATAAGTCTTTTTTACAGGCGTAGTGTCATGAAGTGTGATATGCATGTTTAAAGAGGGAATACAGCCAACATCTTTATCATCATATGCAAAAGCATGACACTACTCTCGGAGTAGCAGCCTCACTATGTTCTGCTGTCCTGGGCTAAGGTGGTCAAGCTTAACTGGAGGATCCCATTGAGGTGGCTTGTTTTGGGATTTGGTGTCACTGGTGACCTCATTCCCTTGGACTTGGATACGCGGGTTGCTCTTGGATTTATCCAACACAGTTTCCGGGCTCCGCGTCGTGACTGGATACACTGCTTTTATTTCTTCTAGGTGACCCAGGATGGTGCGAGGAGACAAGGTTAGGTCTTGCTTGCTTGGCACTCTTGAGCAAACGAACCAAGATGGCGGCATGTATGGTTTGATGTGTGTTTGTCCTCTGATCTATACTCATTTCTTTGCTTTTATGCTCATAAATGGAGATTTTTTTTTTAGCAGACTCTATGATTGAGTTTTTTGGTTTTTAGATAAAAAAAAGTTTCTTTCTATATTTCGATTGGATTATGGACTACTTTGCTGCAGAAAAGCTTCCATCTCCAGGCTCTACTTGGATCCTGAGGCCCTGTTGGCTTCTCTAGGCCTTAGCAGCCTAGCTACCATCTCTAGGCTCCAGGCCCTAGCAGCCTAGCTACCAACTTCCTCCTCTGCCCAGCTCCAGCTCAGCTATCATCTCAAGGCTCCAGGCCCTAGCAGCCCAGCTACCGTCTCTAGGCTCTGTTTGGATCCTGAGGCCTTGCTAGCCTTTCCAGGCTTTACTTGGATCTTGAGGTTCTGCTGGCTTCTCTGGGCCCTAGCAGCCCAGCTAACATCTCCAGGCTCTGCGTGGATCCTGAGGCCCTGTCAGCTCCTCATGGTGTTGCTAACATGGCTCTTCTCTTAATGCTGATTTGTTCAGTGTTTGTGCAGAATCCAAGATCAAGTGATTTATACTGGGTGAGTACATCGTACAATATTTGTGGCTCTTTGGACATAGCCTATGGATTTAACTGTTCAGCCTTTGTGCATTCCCCTCAAATGCCAAAAGAGCTGGCAGAGGACTTAAATTTAGCCTTGTTGCTACCCAGAGATATTCTTCAGCTTCAAAATCTTTTGATTTTAAATGACTATTTTGCATTTGATGGCAGACATTACTGGGACTCTCATTTTAAAAACTCTACAGATTCTTCATATACTAAAGGTAAACAGAGATGGTTAATATTTTTATTGCTGTTTTTATCTGGCAATGTGCAGCCAAATCCAGGCCCTGAGTTGCAGTGTATTTCATTGCCATCTGATATGAAATCCATGTCTGGATTGAGTGTAATTCACCTTAATGTTCGCAGTTTGTTACCCAAAATGGATCTGCTTAGAATTTGGGTGAATTCAACAGATGCAGATATTGTGGTGCTATCTGAAACCTGGCTGACAAAATCAATCACTGATATGGATATTGGAATGGGTGGTTATAATGTGTTTCGTGCTGACAGACCAAGGAAGGGTGGTGGGGTTGCTATTTATGTCAAATCTAAATTTAATGTGAAGTTAGTCGATTCAGAATCAATCAGTAAGCAGTTGGAATTTTTGGCAGCGAAGGTGGAGTTGACCAAGGGCCTTTATGTTAATGTTGTTGGGTGTTACAGGCCTCCTTCTGCCCCGAGTACTGCATTGCAGACTCTTATTCAACTCTTATCCAGATTGGACTACTCTGAAATTATTTTAGCAGGTGATCTAAACTGGGACTGGCTGAAACCTTGTTCAGATGAATTTAAGTCATTTTGTGATTCTGTCAATTTTACACAGTTAATCAATTCTCCCACTCGTTTAAAGTGCCATGAGAAATCCACTTTAATTGATTTAATTTTGACTAATGTCCCGCACAAATTTTCTGCTGTTGGTGTTTTTTGCAATGACCTAAGTGATCACTGTGTTGTTGCTGCTGTAAGAAATACTAAGATGCCTAAATGTAAACCTCGCGTAATATGTAAGAGAAATTTCAAAAAATTTAATGAACAGGGCTTTTGTCATGATTTGTTTAACTGTGATTGGAATAGAATAGAGCTGATTCGGAGTCGATGTGGAGTCTGAAAGAGTCTGTAGTAGTTCAGGACAAGCTGGAGATATTGAACCATTTTAATGAATACTTTATTCAGTCTGGTTCTTTGTTTGACACTGCTTGTCCTTATACTGTGACACCTTGTAGAGATGTACCAGTCTCTACAGGTGTCTTCAATCTCACTCCATTCTTAGTGTCTGATGTTCAAAAAGCCCTAAAAGGGCTGGCTCCTGAAAAACCTCCAGGACCTGATCTTATAGAGCCCTACTTCTTAAAAATAGCTGCTGATTGTGTAGCACAGCCTCTAACGTACCTTTTTAATCTTACTTTAGAGAACAATACTATTCCCAAAATATGGAAATCTGCATTTGTTTGTCCATTATTGAAAGGGGGTGACCCGTCAAATTTAAATAATTACAGGCCAATTTCTAATTTGTCTGTATTGGCCAAAACGCTTGAATCCCTGGTGAGTGATCAGATGAAAGACTTCTTGCATGTACAGGACATTTTATCCCCAGTTCAGTCAGGTTTTAGAAAAAAACATAGTACCATCACAGCTGCAATGAAGGTAATAAATGACATCTCTGTTGCTCGTGACAAGAAGCAGCACTGTGCAGCACTTTTTATTGACTTGTCAAAAGCTTTTGATACGGTTGATCATGATGTTTTAAAGATCAGGCTTCTCAATTCGGGGTTTTCAGAGAATACTGTCTCTTGGTTCTCAAACTATCTTAGTGACAGAACCCAGTGCATTAAGTATGATGGTGTTCAATCTGGTATTTTACCAATCCTTAAAGGGGTTCCACAAGGCTCTGTGTTAGGCCCTCTCTTATTTACTATTTATATAAATAACCTTAATCAGCATGTGTCTGATGCAAACTTTCATTTTTATGCAGACGACACAGTTATTTACTGCTGTGCACCCTCTCTTAATCAAGCCATTGCACATTTACAGAATGCCTTCACTGTGGTCCAAAACAAGTTGCTACAGTTGAAACTTGTGCTTAATGCAGAAAAAACCAAATGTATGCTCTTTACAGGCACTCGGAATAGACCACTGAATAATCCCTCAGTGGTTACTCTTGATGGACATGAAATACAGACTGTTACAACTTATAAGTATCTTGGTATTGTCATTGATGATTGCCTGTCATTTAAGCCTCATGTTCACTGTCTAGTGAGAAAGTTAAGGCTAAAATTGGGCTTTTACTTTCGAAATAAGCTGTGTTTTTCTTTTAATGTTAAAAAACGGTTAGTGGCATCCACTTTTTTATCTGTGCTGGACTATGGAGATATATTATATATGCATTCATCTGCTCAATGCCTTCAAATGATTGACGCAGCCTATCATGCATCGCTGAGATTTATTACTAATTGTAAAGCTCGCACCCACCACAGTGAGCTGTACTCTCGTGTAGGGTGGTCTGCTCTGGCCACACGGAGGCTTTGTCATTGGTACATTTTTATATATAAGGCTATTCTTGGTGTGCTTCCATCCTATTTATGTTCACTTCTTATGAAAAAAAGTGCTGGTCATTATTCTCTCCGTTCTCAGGCTGTTGTTTTGTTTTCTGTCCCACATGTCAGTACTGAGCTGGGTAAAAAGGCCTTTGTTTATTCTGCTCCCTTTACATGGAATTTGCTGCAGAACAACTTAAAACTTAGTAAATTGATATCTTTGAGTGTTTTTAAGTTAAAAATTAAATGTTTTGAGTTGGCCTCTCTCACATGTCAATGTTTTAATTGAGATTTTATTGTAAATGCATAATTGTGTGTTTTTGTATGTATGTAATGTGATGGTATTCAGCTGCCTATCTTGGCCAGGTCTCCCTTGCAAAAGAGATTTTTAATCTCAATGGGCTTTTCCTGGTTAAATAAAGGATAAATAAATAAATAAATAAAAAATTAGCAATGGAGATAGGAATGTACACTGACCTTTTCTCTGTGACAGTAACTAGTCCTTCCTGTATCATAATGCCTTCTGGTAGTTGTGGCAGTTCATCTGGAACAGACAGAAGACTCAGGCCCACATATTGGGCTCCTATGTGTGCTCGGACATATGTGGTGCTTATGTGGGCTGCAAGCAGGAGTATTTCTTTCTTCCCTGTGTGAACTGTTCCAATACTATGGTTGTCACTGGCCGGCTGTAGTAACTTAACCATTGACTTAGCTGTTTTGACTGACACTGAGAATGTCTGACTGATCTTTTGTATGTTTTCTGTCTTCAAATAACCTCTTCCCCACTTGCCAACTACTTCTTCAATTACATTGAACCCAATAATACGCTGTTCTGCAACATTGGAATCATTAGCAACTAAAACAGGAACATGTAATGTCTTTGTGGGGTGAGTATCACAGTCCAAGTAAAACTTTGTCTCTATCCAGCCTATATATGGTATCACACTACCATTTGCTGCTATTACTACTAGTGGTTCAGACAAGAGTTCAGCTAAGGGTCTAAGCGTGCTGTGAGGGAGATATTTCTTTCTCCATTCATCATTGATTAGACTTGCCTGAGCACCAGTGTACCATAAAGCTTCCACTGGCCCATTGTCGAGGTGACACCGGACGACACATTTTCTTCCAATGAGGCTGATGAGCTTGTTTTGGCGGTGTGAGGGCATGTAACAGTCCGACTGTGGTGAACATTCAGGATGGGCCTGCGCTGATGCAATGTTGATGTGGGACTCGAAAAATGACTGGGCTACTGTTGGTCCCCGTTCAGTAGCCCCCTCACGTTTCCCTGTGGCTGTCTGCCTTATACAACCGCGGGAGAGCTGGCCTTCTTGCCCACACCGGAAGCAATGTCTGCATGTGTCACCAGTCCCAGCGTCTCTGCACACTTGACACCCTTTTGTTCTGGTTGGTGTGCGCTTTGGTGTGGTTGCCACTGACTCCGTATATAGTCTCTTAATCTCCTGCACATCTGCTTTGAGACCTTCAATAAGTTTAACCGTCTCTGGATCTGGCCCCCTGTTCAGTAACTCTTTCTTGTTGTTACTTTTGTCCCTCCCTTTCTGTGTGTCATTGTCGCTGTCTTGTGGTGCGTGGTTGTTTCTGGACTGCACCTCTGCTTGTATTTCATTAACTCTGGGTGGTTTGACTGGTATGTGTCTCTTAAGTTTGTTCTGCCGCTCAGTTTCAAGACTAGCTGCCTCATTTATCTTCTCAATTATTCATCTGTAACACTCGTATTGCTCAGGTATGGTTATATATATATATATATATATATATATATATAAAACCAATATGTTCAGGGTGCCACATTTACAATCTTTAAGCAAATTTCTCGCTGTACCCTTCTTACTGTGTCTGCTTTGCTCATCCTTGCAAGGATTAAAACCTGGCCATTGCACCTCCGTGAAGTTGGCCCCCCACCAAAAGGGATTGACTCCAAAACTATCTAGATCGTTTGTGCTTCGTTTGTGCTGGTTTGTGCTGCAAAAAATTTCATTTGTGCTGTTATAGTTTTTGAGATATTAATAATTCTTTTATAGGTCATATGAGGTCACCCAGCCCCCGAAAATGCTTTAAAATGCTTTAGAATGCCCCAAAATAGTTTAATTAGTTTGTGCTTCGTTTGTGCTGTTTTGTGCTGAAAAGATTTTCGTTTGTGCTGTTATCGTTTTTAAGAAATTACAAGATTAATTTTCGGCCGATGACGTCATCCAGCCCCTCATTTGCCGTAAAGATGGACAAAAATGGTATCAAACGTTTAGACTTTGTTTGTGCTGTAGGTATTAATGTTTGTGCTGTAATATTTTTAAAGATATTATTAATAAATATTTTCCGTATTAACGGCATAACTTCCGGTCAGCATATATATATATATGTATGTGTATATATTTATATATGTATATATATATATGTATGTATGTATATATATATATGTATATGTGTATATATATGTATGTATATATATACATATATATATATATGTATATATATATATGTATATGTATATATATACATATATATATATATATATATATATATATATATATATATATATATATATATATATATATACATATATATATGTATGTGTGTGTATATATATATAAACGCTACAATTCCATCAGTAGCGTCTCTTAAAGGTTTTAACTTTGTAGACATACTTTGATCCGATAATTGTATCTTAAAAGAATTAGATAAATAATAAAATATGGCCACAGAACAAAGTGACTTTACATTACAACAGACATTATATTGCATTTCCATCTGTACACATGGTGGGTTTAAATCATGGTCTTTAAGCTAGCCGGATGTTAGCATCACAAACGATCTAGATAGTTTTGGAGTCAATCCCTTTTGGTGGGGGGCCAACTTCACGGAGGTGGCCATTGCTCGTTAAATTATAAATCTGTCTCTGTGTCTCTCTGGATAAATATAAGGATAAAATAAATTCCAGTAACATATACTTATTTAGTTATTCATTTATGTAAGAAATTATGTTATGTGTCTTATGGATAAACATCTAGAAACATATTAATAGGAAAAGAAAACATAATCAGAGTCAGAGTGTATGGTTTAAACATGATTAACACAGACACACACACACACACAGGGAAGATCTAGTTTAAGATAAGAACATAAGGGCCTGGTACGAAGAGGTCACAAGGGAACTGGAACAAAGTTGAACAGAAATAAGGGACCATTAGAAGGAGGGGGTCCTCTGCCCCCACTGAAGAAGAGTCATGTGAAAATGTATAAAAACTCAAGTTCAATGTACAATCTTTAGTAGAGCTTGGGATAGTCTACTCGGGTCGTTATTGTTGCGGTTATAATAAAAACTCTATGCCATGGAACTGTTGTACGTTCGTGAATCGTGGTACATTTACATAAATAAATTAATAAATAAATACAAACACTGCACCTTGTAGTGTGAGCAAAAAGCAGAGTAAGCTCTGTATCAAAAGTTAAGCTTCATGCATTTCAAACAGTTCTACAACACACATTTTCTCCCTCACATCTCAAAGAACTGAGAAATTGTTTGACTATAAACTGTACATTCTCATAATAAAATTATTAAAACTTTAATACCTGTTGCTTCTTTGAAGATGGCACAAGACTGTGGTCCAAAGCTGATTTGTAGTTGCTGGCCTCATCTGCATCATACTCTTCAGCCTCTGAACAGATCTCTGTACTGCAGCTTCCTGAAGTGAAGTCATTCTCAGGATACAGACTCAGGCCTAGAGACAACTTGTCCTCTTTCAGGAGTGTTCAGGTTTTGCTCAGAAGCTGGGTCTAAAGGTTATTTGCCAACTGACATTGATTGTTGTTGAAAAAGACTGTAGTGTGAAGAAAGTGGTCCCACTGAATCAGAAAAAGTAGTATTGTCAGTAGGTGTGATTCGCAGCAGGGCAGAGGAGTTGTTACCAGATTACCCAAAAACCGGAGAAAAATTATGATTTTACAAGTTTGGAGTGAACTTTTTGTCAACATTAATGTAAAGTCTTATCCATGTTTGTCTCTCCAGTAATTGTAAGTGTTCATTTTTTTAACGCACTAAACTGACATTGTTCCTCCTTTCTACCAACTAGTTGTACCATTTGTAGCATTTATGCTAACACACTTAAGCAATGCATCTGGTTTGTCCAATGTAATTATGATGTCCACTGTGATCGTCCTGAGGGTGTTTTCTTATACCTGAATTGTTAATTTGACGTAATGCCCTCTCCATTTGTGTTTTAAGAGATTACCAGATGGTTCACTTGAAAAGAGTAAAGTTATATGTTTGATATGACATGCTTGACATGTTTTCTCTAAATAAGTTTCACTTCGTAAGTTTCATTTCCATTCAGAAGGCATGGTGGATAGGCAGGTATTGTAGTGTAATATTTTTGATGTTATGTGTTTTATTTCTATATACTTATTTAGTCACTTCATTTTATGAGTTCACATAATGTGCCTTATTAGTTTATGCTTTTGTATGTTTTTATAATCAAGTGTGGAAGAATATATTAATATGTTTAACAGTTTATTAATAGAAAAGATAAAACATAATTTTTAACATAATTAGTTTAATACACACATACAAGCAAAGATCTGGTTAAGATAAAGACATAGGTACCAGGCTTCCTAACTGGGACAAAGGTCATTCTGGGGGATTTTCAATCTCCACTAGAAAGAGGGGGGGTTATTGCCCCCCTTAATTCACATAAATATGTGACATAACATGTGAGAAAATACATAAAAAACCCAAGTTCTGTGTGCAGAATTTCAGTATGGCTGGGATAGCGTGCTTGGGTCATTTGTTGTTGTTGCAATAAAAACTCTATTGATATGAAAAGTCGTTGTCTGCTCATGGGTTTCTTCTGTTCTGACGGCAGGGGGGTCAGTATCACACACAACACTATTGCACCCACGGGTGAAAAAGACATGCTGTCCAGCTAAATGATAGGAAAGTGCAGATGCACAGCTACTGTTGAAGAGGGGAGGGGGGGAAACTTGTTGCACTGATAAAAAAAAGGAAAAGAAGCACAGATCCCGAGAGAGTGCAGAGAAGAGAGGGGTTGAGAGTGAAGCATAGAGTGATAAAAAACTTAGTGCACAGATAATTTTTGGACATGATGGCAGGAGAAGCACTCTGGTGAATGTTGTCAGCCCATGGCCATGTTCTACATGTGATCTGTTATTAAACTGGAAATTAAGCTACTGAATCATAGTGGTCTTTTCGATCATCACTTCTAATCTGAATCTGAAGAGTAAAGTGAATTCCCCCAAGTAAATGTATTGGTAATGCACTTCACTATATTTTATTAAGTTTTTTTTTTTTATTTCAGCACAGCTGATGAAGTTCTCTTCAGGTCATGTCAAATCTGATCATGTCATGTCCTTCATGCTAATCCAAACATAAACTAGACATAACTAGACGTAGACATAACTTGCCACGGCTGAATCCTACACCTGGGAACTTGTCATGGGGAGTGTGTGAAAGATATGCCTCCTACAGCTTTTAGTGCATAATATAAAACCTCATGTATTGTATACTTTTCCAAGCAAACCTCATCCTGTACATTACATGTTTGTACTTTGCTTCTTCTTGGAAGAATTAAACCTGCCCATTCATTTTTAAATTATACACTGTCTCCTTCATCTCTCTGGATAATATGAATAAAGAATTCTTATAACATTTGGTGCCGTGACCTGGATGCCAATCTATGTCACAGAGAGGAGAACTGATTATACTAAAAATATCTTGTCTAGGAAGTACAGGATTTACTTTGTGAAAATCACAAACTTCCTAATACTCCACATTTAATGTCTGAGAAGGCTAGAAATGTTGATTTATAAATTATGCATTGGACACAAGGATAACTCGAGTATGGACTATTATCAAGAAACTTACTAACAACAAAAGTGAGATGAATACTGTAGATCCAATGTCAATGTAACTATAGTATATAGAAAAACGAGACCTATGTAAAAGTGTTCATTGCTTGAGACGTGGTGAAAAAAAAAAAAAAACAAGAGTAAAGGGGCTGATAATGAGAATAATATAAGGTTAACCTAAAGAGTTAAAGATTAAAGGTGTGTGTGAGAATGACTGTGTTGTGGGTGGGCATTGTTGAATAAAGAATGAGTCTAGTAATGTAAACCAGAAAACAAGGGTTTAATGATTTTGCATGTAGACATTTTTGAAGATTTGGTTGGAAAGCTGTGACTTCCAACAACAAGAGAAAGGAAAATGGCTTATGGAAGCTATTTTTCCTAGGCTTCCTATGTAGCGGCAAAAAGGAGAAGCCAGATTGAGATAACAGAAGCATAGAAAATACTTAGAAAGAAGTATACACATATACTTCATAACACTAATCAAATGTATTTTTTATAAATGTATTCTGGGAGCCTCTTGGTCTCGGCCTTCCTCCACTCGAACAACAGTACTCTCCAAACTTCTTCTGCCCTCCCCCAACCTGCCTGCTCCTAAAATAATAAAATAAGCTAAAATAAGCTGCAGACGAACAGCAGCAACACAGATGTGGTAAGATAAACTAATTCAGAAAAACTTTTATTTTTAATTACACATTCTATTGAGATAGACCCAAAAGGTCACTCTCACGTACCTTTTCACATTGGTGAAATGATCTACCTGCTGCTACAAGATCAGCAGATTCTGTAGACATCTTTAAAAAATGCCTGAAAACACATCTCTTTGTCAACACCTGACTGACAAACACTGAATTCTACTTCTTTTCTATCGATTCCTTTGCGCACTTATGCTTTTTTTACCTTGTGTTGTTAAAATTGCTTCAATTGTTTTCCTCACTTGTAAGTCGCTTTGGATAAAAGCGTCTGCTAAATGACTAAATGTAAATGTAAATGTAGGTACTAGCCTGTATGATAATGATAATAATGTATGATAAGAAAGTTGTATGAAACCTGAAATGAATATGAATGTAATGAATTTCTCCAAAGGAAAAATGCACAATAGCCATGGTAAGCAGAGTGAAGTGGAAGTGGGCTAGGCAGATGAGAGGGCACTGAGCGAGAGACTGCAGAAGGAGAGAGCGGGAGAGGAGAGAGTCCAAGACTGGTGTCCAGACGAGAGGACCCTATGACTGAGAGGTCATGTTCACTCACACACAAACAGACTGACACACGTGTGGTGTAATATTTCTATGTGAAGGGTTTGTTTTTGTGTGCCTAGGTTATTTTTCACTTTGAGGGGTTTATGTTACTTATCATAGGATTTATAGTTATGCATGGATGAGAATATGTTATGATAACACAGCTAGGATCATGGTGAAGGTAAAAGAGAAAACATGATGTCAAAAATGTATGGTTTAAATCATGATAAGGTGGTTGTGCAAACACCCACAGGGAAAATTTACAGGACAGGACAGAGAGTCTTTGTCTGGAGAAACCAGGTTTCAAAGGAAGAAGATGCCGATGAGGAGGGGTCCTCGGACTTCCTGTTAGTGACCAATGGCGTAAAGACGTGACTCCGGGAGCTCCTGCAGAAACTTTGTATAAAGTCAATCGGGGTACTTTCTACCGACGTGGTGTGTACATATTTTGATATCTCAGAGCCTTTTTGATTGTATTAAGTGCCGCTATGCCTCCAAAACCTAGAAACACAGACAACCAGACGGCATCGAAAACGCGGCCTAATGTAGGGGCTACATCCCCGTCCCAGTGCAATCCTATCGGGCCGCCGCATCACGACCGAGGTACCACCATAGCTTCGAGTATGGCTTCTGCAGACTTTAAAGCCGAACTTCTTGTTGCTCTCCGTGAAGAGATGGTAGGAATTTTCAAGTCTGAATTACGCTTGGCTATGACTGAAAACTTATCCAATATCAAGTCAGAATTGCAAAGTGTCAAAAAGGAGCTGACGGCTAGCCTAGCCGCTACAAAATCTGATGTGGGTGAGCTAAAGGGGACGGTGAATGAGATGGAGGAATCACTATCAACCTGCACAGACGACATGGCGTATCTCAAGAGCAAGGTGGAGACCCTGTCTAACAAAGTTCTAGCTCTTGAGAACAAATGCGAAGATCTAGAAGGTAGATCTCGCCGCAATAACATTCGTATTATCGGATTATCTGAGCAAAGTAGTACGGTTACCACGGCATCTACCTCCGCTCTGCTAAAGGAGGCGCTTAACTTGGATAAAGCACCTCTTATTGATCGGGCTCATAGATCTTTAAATGCCAAGCCCAAACCCGGAGAACGGCCACGTCCCATAGTAGCGCGTCTGCACTATTATGCAGATTGTGCCGAAATCCTTCAACGGGCCAGGACCCAACAGCGGATCAAGATTGGAGACTCTACAATCTCCATCTTCCCGGATCATACAGCCCGGACGGCGAAAGCAAGCGCCGCCTTTAATGACGTCAGGAGACAACTCAGGGACATTCCAGGTGTACGGTATGGTCTGATATATCCTGCTCTCCTCCGGATCACAACTAATGGAGGGGTTACAAAGGATTTCACATCTCCTGGAGAGGCTGCTGTTTTTATCAAAACACTTAAATAGTTAGAGCCGATTTTCGGTGCCAGCTGCTTACAAAATCTCTTTGAACGTCGATGTAACATCTAAGTGCGGTAAATCTGACTCTGAGACATATGAGAATAAGTAAAAGTGGCACAACTATTGGGTCATTTTGATTTAAAAATATTTTTCTCAGGTTCACACAAGCTCTAGTTGATTGTACACCCTGTTATTTCAGACACATATTTCATCAGTGTTGTGCAGGAGTTCCTGTTGAGTTTGGAGAAGTATGAAGATAACTGTTAGGTCTAACACACGGAGTTTAGTTGTTCTGCTAAAGACTCCAAGTGGAGTCTGCACCGGCACCCTATCATTTGGGGATGGGGTAAGAGTAGGTGCGGGGGAAGAGGGGTCCTTTTTTTTTTTTTTTATTTGTTTATTTATTTTACTTATTTATTTATTTTTATTTTTTATTTTTATTTATTTATTTTCTTTTCTTTTTTTTTTTTTCTTTCTTGGGAGGTCGAATTGTGGTTCTGATATACACTAAACATGACAAGTATTAATGCTTTAAATGCGAGATTTCTTAGTTGGAATATCAAGGGTTTGGGGAGTGCTGTCAAACGGTCAAAGGTGCTGTCTCATTTAAAGCGTTTAAAGCCTGATATTGTCTTTCTACAGGAGACCCACATGCGAAAAAATGACCAGACACGGTTGAAATGCCCCTGGGTTTCGGAAGTATTCCATTCCAGCTTCAATTCTAAAGCCAGAGGGGTTGCCATTCTGATTAGTAAATCAGTCCCATTTACACACACCAAAACCATTTCTGACAAGGACGGCAGGTATTTGATCATTTTAGGGACCATATACCAGGTTCCAGTTCTACTTGTCAACGTATATGCACCAAATTTTGATAATCCTAGTTTTTTTAACAATCTGTTTAAGTTATTGCCATCTTTAAACTACGTATTTTTTATACTTGGCGGGGACATGAATTGTGTTGCAAATTCTGAGCTGGACCGTTCCAAAGCCAACTCGAATCAGTCTCAAATGGCTAGAACTCTAAGTAGTTTTATGTCCAACAATGGCTACATCGACCCCTGGAGGGTTCGTAACCCAACTGGCAGGCAATACTCCTTCTATTCACATGTACACCAGACATTTTCCCGAATTGACTATTTTTTTATTGATGCCAGACTGATGCCCAAGGTGATAGACACTTCTTACCATCCGATTATTATTTCAGATCATTCACCTTTAACCATGGAAATTCAGTTCTCCTCTGAATCTCAATACTCCACCCACTGGAGATTTAATATATCTCTTCTGTCTGATGATAAATTTCATAAGTTCATCATAAGTACAATTGAGGATTTTATATCTCTCAACCAATCTTAATCAGAACCCATCTCTAATACACTCCTGTGGAAATCTTTAAAGGCCTACTTAAGGGGTCAGATTATTTCATATTCCGCCCACGTGAAGAAATTAAGAACGTCAACCATTAAAAAATTATGTGCCGATCTGGAAGCAGTGGACCAACAGCTTGCCACATCCACGTCTCCTGTTTTATTAAAACGGCGAGTGGTATTAAAAACTGAATTAGACCTGATCACAACTAATGAAGCAGAGCAATTACTTCTACACTCCCGGGCCAAATATTACGAATATGGAGACAAATCTGGAAGATTGCTAGCTCACCGATTACGTCGACAAACAGCCTCACGTTTAATACCCCGTGTCAGAAACGAGTCTGGGATGTTGGTAGAGGAACCTGACCTTATAAATTCAGTATTTTCATCCTTTTATAAATCCTTGTATAGTTCAGAATTTCCATCGGACTTGAGTGATATGGAAACGTTTTTGCAAGACCTAAATTTTCCGGATATGAACATAGATGCAATTGGTCAGTTGGATTCTCCACTGACTACACAAGAACTTACATTGGCTCTACAAAAATTACCAAAATAATAAATCTCCTGGACCAGACGGATTTCCGGCTGAATTCTTTAAGGCATTCCATAATCAACTCATCCCGCTATTACATGCTGTCTATGTAGAATCTCTGTCAAATGGCTCTCTCCCTTTCACTTTGAGACAGGCTTCTATTAACGTGCTTCTGAAAAAGGGCAAGGATCCCGAACTCTGTTCTTCTTATCGACCTATCTCTTTGATGAATGTAGATACAAAAGTTCTTGCAAAAGCTTTAGCATGCCGTCTAGAGAAGGTGCTTCCAACAATTATATCTCAGGAACAGACCGGCTTCATAAAAGGGCGTCAGCTTTTTTATAATGTCCGTACCTTATTAAATGTCATCTATTCGAAGGGAACCACAGCCACTCCAGAAGTTGTGATTTCTGCTGATGCAGAAAAGGCATTTGACAGAGTCGAATGGAGCTACCTGTTTGCAGTTCTGAAGAAATTTGGTTTTGGTAATGTTTTTATATCATGGATACGTCTTCTTTATACATCACCTTGCGTCAGCATCACAACTAACAACGTTCAATCTAGTTATTTCCCCTTAAACCGTGGCTGTAGACAAGGCTGTCCTCTGTCTCCTCTTCTATTTGCTCTTGCAATAGAACCTCTGTCTATTTATTTGAGGTCTTTCCCCATTTTTAACGGCATTACGCGTTCCCAGGTCGAATTCAAACTTTCCTTATACGCTGACGATCTTTTATTGTATATCACAGACCCTATAAGGGCGTCCCCCGTTATTCTTTCTTTTTTTCATAAATTTGGCTCGTTTTCGGGGTACAAGATCAATGTCCTAAAGAGTGAATGTTACCCGGTCAATGACCTAGCAATGCAGCTCTCTCAATCTGATATCCCCTTTAAACTGAGCCCGTCGGGATTTAAGTATCTGGGGGTTCATGTGTCCAGATACTATAAAACTCTTTATGATGTAAACTTCTCTCCCCTATTAACTGAGATTAAGGCTGATTTCCAAAGATGGGGTTCTCTCCCCCTCTCTCTGATTGGTAGAATTAATGTGGTTAAAATGAATGTTCTGCCAAAATTTTTGTTTCTGTTCCAGTGCCTACCTATATTTTTATCTAAAAGTTTTTTCAAAAATATTGATTCAGTTATATCAAATTTTCTGTTGAACGGTAAAACACCTAGAGTTGGGCTAAGGTTGCTTCGGAATTGCAAATTTGATGGTGGCCTCTCCCTACCAAATTTCAAAGTTTATTATTGGGCTGCAAATATAACTAAAACTTTATTTTGGCTAAAACTGGTCAATATACCCTGGTGTCAGTTGGAAATACAATCATGCCCCTCATCCTCTCTACTGGCAATACTGTCTGGTGGGGCTTCAGTCAACCCCACCTGCTTTACTAACAACCCAGTGGTTTCCTCTACATTAAAGATATGGTTTCAATTTAGAAAGCATTTTAAATTTCTTACTCCCACAATGTTAAGTCCACTGTTGAGGAATTATGCGTTCAAACCTGCATTTACTGATCCCATTTTCACTTTATGGCATGACAGGGGTCTGAAATGTTTTAAGGATTTTTATAAAGATGGGGTTTTTTGTTCTTTCACAGATCTAACTAACGAATTTGACCTCTCACATTCACATCTTTTTAGATATTTTCAATTTAGGAACTGTGTAAAATGTTTATTTCCTAATTTTCCACAAATCCCTCCTGAGCAGAAGTGGGACAGTCTTTTACAATTGAATTTTTCACAAAGATCTTTAATTTCTAAAGTCTATGGTACTATCCAGTCCTATGATGATCACTTAATCACTAGGACAAAGGAGGCTTGGGAGAAAGAATTGGGATTGGCCTTTGATGTTGACTGGTGGGACTATATTTTAAATGGTATTCATAAAGCCTCAATCTGTGCCCGCTTGACCTTAATACAATTTAAAGTAGTGTTCAGATGTCACTATTCTAAAACCCGACTATCGCAAATTTCCCCTACTACAATTGATATCTGTGACAGATGCTCTGGTTCACCTTGTAATCTCGCACATATGTTTTTCCATTGCCCGACTCTGGGAAATTTTTGGCAAACTTATTTTGACACCATGTCTAAAGTGCTCCTCAGGACCATCGATGTTTCTCCACAAGTAGCCATTTTTGGTACCACTCAAGAATACTACTGTTTTTCATCAGCGCAGTTAGAGGTCTTGGCTTTCACTTCCTTGATAGTGAGACGCCATCTTCTTCTTAATTGGAAAGCAACAAATGCTCCATCCAGTACACTTTGGACGACTGATGTCATGTCTTTTCTAAAACTAGAAAAAATAAGATGTTCTAAAAAGGGCAATCTCGCTAAATTTTACAATATGTGGCAACCATTTATACAATTTTTCCAGGCTAACTAGGCCTAACTCTTAAAACGTACTCCCTTTTATATAATAAATAAATGTAATATAATAATTTTTTTATTATTATTATTTTTACTCAATTACTGTGATAAATGCATAAATATATATCTTGTATTATTTAGTTGGTTATTCTTTTATTTATTTTTGGAGGAAGAGAAGGGGAAGGGGAGAGGGAAGGAGGGAGGGGAAGGAAAAGAGGAAGGGGGGGAATAAATAAATAAAAAATGTTCTATACAAATATGTTTGTTATTGTTATTTAAATGCCTTTACTTTGTTTTTGTGTGCAAATCAATAAATATATAAAACAGAGGAGGGGTCCTCAAAGCCCTAACGAAATAGACATAAATAAATTGTCATGTGAAAACTGTATAAAAGCTTGGATCTAATGTGTAATCTTCAGTAGAGCAGGTGTGTCTACTTGGGTCGTTTATTGTGTTGGTTGTGAACAATAAAGACTCTATGGCATTGAAATGTTGGTGCATTCATGACCTATTCCATCCGATAGTGCCAAAGACTGAGAGGTCAGGTTTTTGGACACAACATTTTGGCGAGCCACAGCCAGGAGAGGAACTGAGAAAGAGTGGTTCTTTTTCTGTTTGAACACCTAGAGGAAGCATCCCAGGCGCAGAGACCAGAGAGGGTGAGCAGACCTTTTATTATTTGGTATGGTCGGATGTCAGGGTGTAGCTTAGGGGGGGGTAACAGATAGGAAGAGACTGCTTAAAAAAACTCGCCTCAAAAGAACCTAGATTAGTGGGAAAGTAGTAAAAGGCTTAAAGAGCCATAAAAGTGTCAGGGGTTGAGAACCTTATTAGGGCGAATAAAAAGACACGTGTGTAGAAACAGAGAGAGACACACTGGTGCAGTTTAAAAGGTTAGAATTAATTTCTATCCAGTGGATATATGCTAAAAAAGACGTGAAAATAGGTTATAACATTGCAAAAACGTCGCTTATACTCCAAGGAAGAAATAAAAAAAAAAATGTTTCTATCCAGAGTTATAATCTAAATATGGTGTAGACTTTAACTCTAAGAAGAATTTGGCGCGCAAACGGAAAATTGCGAGGAACTAAAGGCTATTTCTATCCACAGATTCTAGTCAGGAAAACACCGGTTGTATCCTCCGGAGGAAATTTTGTTAGAAATAGAAACGGTCTACAGAGAGACGTTTAAACAGAACCTGGCCGAGAGCGCAGGTGTCTGAACGGGAACGAGGCCAAGTGGAAGACAGGGATCTTCAAGAAGGGAAAACTAAGTTCATGCTATTTTCCGGATGAATTTAAGTATAGAGACGAAAACAAAATAAAAAGGAGTAATAGACGAAAACCAATAATATAAAAAGGAGAAAAATTTAGATAAAGGCCTGCTTATAAGGAGCAACACGTTGTCCCACGCCGGCAGGATTCATACAGCGGGGGTTGGCTGCCAGTAACAAGATTTAAAAGTACCTTAGCGGGAAGGCAAATAGTTATTCGTTCCTTTTCTAACTTAAACATTCAGCTGGGTGCTGAAATAAGTTATAAGATGATTGTTTAAGCGACACAAGGACCGCTAAAGTGTTCAGTAATTTCTGGAAAGAAAAGATGAATGAGTTGCCAGAGAGCAACTGGGTGCCGCGGTGTGGACTATAGTCGAGTGTGTGAGTGAGTGTGTGTACAACAAAAGCACTGAAAAAGTTGACAGTAAGTATTAACTAGATTTAGAGCTTTAAAAGTAATAATAAATTGGTTATAACAACTAAAACACTAGTGTTAAAAAGAGATCAAAATAGAATAAAGTTGACGAATAATTAAATAAAAGTGCTGTAAGAAATAATATCAATTAAGGCTGAGAGAATTAAAACCTAGCAAAGGGTTAGTATTATCATTAATATAATAACATTAAAAATAGGTTCAAAAAGGGAACCCTAAAAGTTGAGGAAGAAGTGAAGCCGACCACAAATTAGAATACTAATCTGGAAAACCTTGAGTTAAAACCAACAATAACTAAAGTAAAACTAATCTATGTTGACTAAAGAAATAGTTAGTGAAACATAAAAGAACAAACATAGTAGTATTTAGTAGGGGTGTGCATTGGCACTGCCCTCTCGATTCGATTCGATTACGATTCACCAGGTAACGATTCGATTCAATTCGATTCTACGATGCATTGCGATGCATCAAAATTCTACTGCACACAAGGTAAATTTTTCATCAGTCATGAGGCAATACAAGCAGATATTAAACAACACATTTTATTGGCTGCTATGTGTCTCCTGTATCTTTGACATAAAAGTTATAAAATTAAATAAAATTAAATAAAATAAAATGTAATTAAATAAAATTAAAATGGTACAGGGTACTGGATATGGCATTTTCAAACCTGAAAAAGAAAACAATCAAAATTCCTGATTTTAGTGCTTTTTTTTTTTAAACAGAAAAATAGCAGCTCTAAGACAGGGCACTTCCTGAAGTCTTGTGCAAATATTAAAATAATAAGTAACACTATTTCAACAACAACCACCCAGGAATAAAAATATTCAGTGCAACAACACACAGTATCAACTTATTACTGTGAAACTTTTTTGAAGTAGTAAAGTAAAGTGCAAACTATTCTCAACAAAACGGCAGCTTAGCAGCTTTAAGACAATGACAATTATTTGCCTGCCCTGATCCTACCTTCACATCAGCTGCATACAATAAAATATAAAGATGTGAAATACAGTAATGTAAACCAAAAGTGTGTAGGCTTAGTCTACTACCAAATTTGTGCAAACAACTTCTTCCGTCCGAGTTCAACATCACCATGATCAACAATCCGTTTCAGAGTGAGGAATGTATAGTTTAACCTAAGCCTACATCATAACTTCTCACTGTTTAGCATTTGGGAATTTCAAGGTTCTTGTGCAAAAACACAAGCTGATCGACATGGTCCGGTTTGAGAGCACTTCTTTTTGCAGTGACAACATCTCCTGCAGTGGAGAAGACTCTCTCTGCTGACACACTTGTCCCGGGGATGCACAAGTATCTCTTTGCTAACCTAGAGAGGAGAGGAAATGTGCCCTTATGGCGATGCCACCAGTCCAAGGGATCCTCAGAGAGAGGCACAGCTGGGGATCTACAGTACAAGTCCATTTCCTCCTCAGCACTGGCATCGGCGGTCTTACTTTGTACTGCAGGTTCACTAGTGTCATTGATGAAAGCAGGTCCAAGCAAACTTAAAAGCAGCGATGAGGCCCTTTTTTTGGGAGCGGAGGGGCCTGCTGAGTCTGAGACATTATCATCCACGGACAGCAACTCTTCCTTGGTTCCTGAACTTCCTGTTATGCCAGGTGCTTCATCTGCTGTCCTCTGTTTTCTCTCATGCTGTTTGAAAAAATTTATAAATAAGAGCAAAAAACAAGAGTTAGCATCACTTTCTCAACCAGGTCATATGAAAATATTTATTTACACATAACTATTTTTCTCAATCTAACATTTTACTATGTAGCTACTTAATAATTAATTAACATTACATGCTATTTTAATTAAATGTTGCAAGACTTGACTGTTTATTGATTATTGAATTATGAATATACATTTATTAAATTATAAATTTACAATTATTAATAAACTTTTAATTATTTTACAAGTAAAAATTAATTACCTCCTCCAGGGATGCAGCCTCTGAAATCACTCCTGCGGAGACATCCAATCTCTCCTCCTCTGTCAGGAAAGGTAAACCCTTAAAGCGAGGATCCAGGGCAGAGGATGTATAAAGGATCTTTTTCTCGGCCTCACTATTGTACCTCTTAAGGAGATCTGTTTTGATGGCATTCTTCACATCCCGGATCAGTGGTTGGTCTCCAATAGTGTCGGACATGCTCTGGAGGAGTTGGGCATATACTGGTGCAATTAGGCTGACTGTAGGACTG
The DNA here is from genome assembly GCA_024349245.1 of Neodontobutis hainanensis. Taxonomy (NCBI): domain Eukaryota; kingdom Metazoa; phylum Chordata; class Actinopteri; order Gobiiformes; family Odontobutidae; genus Neodontobutis; species Neodontobutis hainanensis. The sequence continues at coordinate 27,829 of JALDNG010000172.1, read as the reverse complement.
CTCTCCTCTGACATAAACACTGTGGCATCCTTCACTGGTTTTAATGTCTTCACTACCTCCTCCACATTAGCCAGATCGGCTCTGCTGAGAGTGACGATGTCACTTTCATCTACATTTAGGGCAGGCGACAGCAGGGTGGCATGCACTGCAGCTTGCAGTTGCAAAAACCTCTCCATCATATCATGAGCACTATTCCACCTTGTGGCGACATCTGTTATCAGTTTAAGTGGACTTGTCAGCTTAAGAACAACTCTCTGATTTTCTTCAAACAGGTGCTTTGCCTTTGTGCTGCGGTGGAAGTATGCTGAGATACGTCGGACTCTGCCCAGAAGCCTGAAACCGCCGGTAGCTTAAGCGCCGCTGCAGCGAGGTTCAACGTATGCGCAAAGCATTTTACATGAGGGAACTTCCCAATTTCAGCAGCACTAATCATATTAGCGGCGTTGTCCGTCACCAGCACAACACTTTTATTAGTAAGCTGCCATTCCTCCAAAACATCCAAGAGTAGCCTTGCCATATGAGCACCAGTGTGGCTCTCATAAACTGCTCTCGTCTGCAGCACATGTGATACAATATTCCACTCCTCGCTAATATAATGTGATGTTATGGTCACATAGGACTCTGTTGCGACTGAAGTCCAGGCGTCACTTGTAATGGCTACACGTCTGGCTTTACACATTGATTTCATTACCGTTGCTTTGGTTTCTTTGTACAATGCGGGAATGGCGGAATCAGTGAAGGTAGCTCTTGTCGGTAGCTTATACCGGGGCTCAATTGTTTTAAGCATGTGGCGAAACCCCGCATTCTCTACCACAGAATAGGGTCGTAAATCCTTCGCTATAAAACATGCCACTGAACGCGTGATCCTCTTTGCCCTCTCGGAGTTGTGCGGCAATGTTGACACTAGCGACTCGTCAATTCTTGGCTGGGATGTGTCGACTTTTTGTGTTGTTGTTGTTGAAGCTAATTCAGGATGCCAACGATCAACATGGTTCGTGAAGTTAGTTGTATTGCCAACGTGCTTAATTTTAGTGTAGCATATTTTACACACCGCGTAAGACTTGTCTAGTTTCCCGTTCACTTCATAAAATCCGAAATATGCCCAGATGTCCGCTTTCCAAGCTTTGGGTGCGTTTTTAATAACCCGTCTATCGCGGTCATCTCCCTCCGCCTCAGCCATCTTGCTCGTTGGTGTTGTTATTCCCCCGGAACCAGAAGTAATTGAAACTTCACAACTTTATTGTCCGCCAGAAAATAAATAGTGACATAATCGATTATGGCAGTTTGCTGCATCGATGCTGAATCGTTTATGCCCCGCATCGCGATGCATTGCCGAATCGATTATTGTTGACACCCCTAGTATTTAGAGGTTTGTGCTACAAGTCAAATAGAAGAGTTAAAAATTATCTGTAAGTAAGTGTAACTTGATTTAAGACGCCGTACGGACAATTATTATTAAAGAAACTGTGGTCCCAAGAAAGTTTGAATTTATCTCAAAGTAGGTCTAGTTGTGGTGCGATACGGAAGCATTTTGATTATTCTATTAGAGAGACATTTAGAGTTTCTAGTGACGTTACAAATCCACAGCTTGATATCGCTGCTGTTTGTAAATTACTGTAGGAAGACTGGTGAGCAGTTAAATGCTCAGAAAAAAGTAGGAAAAGTAGGACAACAAAGATGGGAATAATTGTTAAAGGAAAAAGAATATTAGTATGAATAATTAAGAGAAGGTAAAAGGAAGTCTCTTTCCTTCAAGATGGGAGGGAAAAATACTAAAAATATTGAATCTGGAGATGTTTTGACTCCAGTAGAGGTGATTATTGGACAGAAATCCAGTCAAAAGAAACGGATCAGAAATTATATGCAAAAGTGGCATAAAAGAACTCATGGGGCTTTACAATGGTCTATTACGGGCAGCTTTGACCCAATGTGCTGCTGTGAATAAGAGGAAAATATAAAACTTTACAAAGCTAAAGATCTGAGATGCAAACGGGAGAAAAAACGCATGAAAGAAAATGAAATATTGGGATGGTTTAGAGATGAGTCAAGACGGAGACAAATTGAACTAATTGAAACCAAACCAGTGCAGTCAGCTGTTGTGGGTCCAGAAATAATTGTTAAGACTTGTACCAAACCTTCAGCCCTATTGTCTCTTCAATATAAATAAATTCCTGAACCGTTTCCAATAAAAGCGCTGTCTGAAGAACTCCAGTGGGTTATAACTGAACCGACCAGAGCAGTGTTAGTTGGAGAAGAAGAGAGTGGCTGCAGCAGCGTCTCTCCCTCTGGGAATAGCACCCCCAATCCTCAGAGAGATAAGGATTTGGGGAAATGTGAAGAGACCCGCTCCTGTCCAAATGAGTTAAAAGACTCTGACTTTAGAAACAATGAAATAAAGGAAATCAAAGAACTGGATAAAATGATAAGAAGTCAGTCCCGTCAAGACGGAGAAGATATAAAAACAAAAATGCCAGAGAAAGGGTTAAAACACGGACAGAAAAGTCCTTCTGGAGCTGACGCACAATTAAAGTGTATTATCAACAATAGGCTTTCTGATCCCAAACAGACCTCTTACGGCTCAACTATAAAGGCTTATGGAAAAATTATTAAAGGCTGTTTGAGGAAATGGTTAAAAAAGAGAAGACCTCCTGAATTACATTAAACAATTGAGTTGAAAAATCAAAGATTAACTGTGCATTACTATTGGATTATGGGAAAGCTTACAGAAAGCTAAAGAAAAAAGAGGAAGAAGAAATAAAAGGTTGAAGATAAAGCAAATACTGCTGCAAATGATCAAACTGAACAACAGACACAAGGAGAAGAATGATAAACAGGAGTTTGTTAAGAACAGGGGGACTTCGCAAAAACGAGCAGAGTTTAACTACGGTACCCTGGAATATGAATAAACCTATGTTTCTGTTCCAGTCTCCTTCAGCAGAGCCGATGTCACCGTAAGAAGGATTATTCTAACAGATCACAATGGATCCCGTACAGAGGAATGTCTGCCTTACAAAGAGGTGTCTGAGGCAGATTTGGAGAGTGATACAGACCTAAACAGCGTCTGGTGAGTCCGACAAACCCCCATTAAACTTCATCAGATACCAGAGGAGCTGGATGTGTGAGCAGTGAGATGCATCCAGAGAGACTGCTTGTTAACATTACAGCAGGACAGAGGAGAAATGACTATTAAATCTGTAATGTACTGGCTGAGATGACCACAGGATTCAGAACTAATAGAGATGGACTAAAATGGAAAGATTACAAAGACTATATAAAACTCCACGTGAGCTGAAGACACAGTTGCATTGTTTAACAAAAAAGATAATTTGGACTATGAGAAGTTGGAAAGAAGCAAATGAATGGGAAAAAACTTTCAATTACAAGACAATATATATATTGGAAAGACAAGAAGCTATGGTGTACCTCTTATTCTCAGTTTGAGACTTGGTTTTGGATCAAAAAACTCAACTCCTAAAGTTGCATTAAGTGACAGAAGGACTGGGGTTTTGTGCACTTAAACCAAAGTTAACAGCAGTACTGTACGAAAAAGTAAAAAATATATCTAAATTAAATAGCTTTGTCTTAGGAGATCAATCAATATTTAAAGTATCATTAAGAGGATGTGATATAGTCCAGGCTGAAAGAGTAACTGTAGATATAAAATGTCTTAAAACAATGAAATGTCTATGGTTTCTGATTTGGGTTTTGGCACTGTCTAATATTCTCCTCAATTCTCCTCAAAATTGGCTACAGTAATAGATTTGTTCTGTATTTTTCTGACTTGTGTCTCTTCAGATCAGACTTGTCAGTATTATAACCCTCTGTGCCCTGCTGTTTTAACAACTTATGTTTCTCATTGCTTAATAAGATGTCTGTAGTGTAACTGATGCATGTTGTCTATTTGTCCTTTTTAATACTGACAGCGTGTTTTATTTTTGCTCCTAATGGCCTGCGTGTTATTAATGATGTTAAAGCTGCTGCTCGCTTGTGACTACAAGTCTACTACAACTATGGTTCTACAATAATCCATGTGGACTAATGTTACTCTGGCATATTATACAGTTGTGCTGTTGGTCAGTATGTACTGTCCTTGTAATAAAGATGACACATAAGGCTTTGGGTACCCTCAAATCAGTACAGAAGCTATCCCTCTCAAAGTGTTGACTGCACAACCGACTGGAAGAGGTAGTAGTCCAGTTCTGTCTCCTCATCTTCAACACCCACTGGTCCAGTCTGTCTGGATCACCTAGAGGAAAACTTAAACAAACAAACAAAAACACATTTAGTACTCTTATAACCTTAAAATGTTACCAAACTAGTACAGTACATATAGTGTTACAATAACAATTGCAGGGCAGGGTTTCACCCTGTTTCACCCTTTTTTAGGTCAGTGAGAACTACAGCCCTCTCAGCAAAGTGTGGGATAAATTTGCTGTACCATCCCACCAAACCTACAAAGGCACAAACCTACCTTTTTATTGTGGGCACTGGATAGGTGTGAATTTCCTCCAACTTCCCCACCCGAGGCTTCACTTGTCCATTCCCCACCACATAGCCCAGATATTCCTTGATACCCATACCTGTGTTTGTAGTGCCTCAGAGCCTAAGGGGGGTATGCTATTGCATGCACATGAGACCCCGCGTTTTGCCACAGATGTGTGCAATCAACAGACCAGGCACTCCAACAAGTGGCCTACTGGCCGCACATGCAGATGTATGTAGCAGAGTTTATCAAAGGATGCCTGGTAGACAGCCACTGTACTGGGGAGGTAATGGGACAACTGTGGCAGATCTTGGTCTTAAAAGTGTCCTTCCACGTCAGCCATCACCCACAGTCCTCAACCCAGGTAGAACGTGCAAACCAAACTGTGATTGACATTTTAAAGAAATATGTCACTTTGAATCACAGAGACTGGGGTGTCAAACTACCCTTTGTCCTGATGGCTATCAAGGCGACCACAGTTTTGCCAGGTAGGCAAATGACACCTACATTTACATTTACATTTAGTCATTTAGGAGACGCTTTTATCCAAAGCGACTTACAAGTGAGGAAAACAATGGAAGCAATTTTATCAACACAAGGTAGCAAAAAGAAAAAGTGTAGCAAAAACTAGTCAGTTAAAACCCCTATACAAAGCTAAGGATAGGAAAGACATTCAATTTTATTTTTTTTATTTTATTTTGAAGAGAAGAAATCGATAGAAAGGAAGTAAAATTCAGTGTTTGTCAGTCAGGTGTTGACGGAAGAGATGTGTTTTTAAGCGTTTTTTTAAAGATGGCTACAGAATCTGCCGATCTTTCTGCTGAAGGAGAAGCTATTTAGAAGCAGAAGCCTACAGAACTGTGTAAGTGTCTGTGATTGTTGTCATTTTGAGCTTAATTCTGTATTATTGCTGAGAAACCGTGCAACGTATTACTACAACTCTGTCACGTGGTGCACCAGTGTCTGGTTTTGTTTGAGTTGTTTACGCCCAACTGGAGGCGTGTCCTGCTGAATGCAATTACTTGAATCAGACGGGTATATAAGTGTGAACCACTGCGGGCAGTGGTCTTGGCTGCTTTCATTAAGCAGACTGAAGAGAGTAAAGATCATCGACTCTACCTCCACACGACTCGAGCAGGGCACCTGAGTATTGCACTTTTTTAAAAATAATTGTTTGCACTTGTAATTTATTATTTCTACTTTTAATTTCTTCTTGCATACTACCTTTTCTGCTCTTCAATGTGTTTTCAAATTCCTACTGTCATTTCAACACTGAAAATATCATCTGTTTCACGAAAAGACGATGCAACCATAACAATCTGCATGTTATATCACTGTCCATAACTGCCTCTTCTACTTTCTCAATAGGCTTGTGGAACTGTCAGTCTGCTGTAAACCAAGCTGATTTCATTCCAGCTTTTGTTCAACATTCTGGTCTTTCAGTTGTAGCACTTACAGAAACATGGATCAAACCAGAGGACTCTGCCACTCTCGCTGCCCTCTCCCATAATCACACTTTCTCCCACAGTCCTCGCCTCACAGGAAGGGGTGGAGGGACCGGATTACTAATCTCTACCGAGTGGAAGTTCAAACAGCTAGCAACCCTTGTGTGACAACAGCTCTTTCGAGTTCCATGCTGTTACCATCACCCACCCTGTTAAAAGTCACTTTGTAGTTATCTATCAACCCCCAGGTCAGCTTGGACATTTCTTGGAGGAGTTGGAAGTGCTTCTTTCATTCTTCCCTGAGGATGGTACTCCTCTGGTGATATTAGGAGACTTCAACATCCACCTTGAAAAGCCACAGGCTGCTAACTTCAATTACCTGACTGCATCATTTGACCTCAAGCGGGTCTCCACATCAGCATCTCACAATTCTGGTAACCAACGAGATCTTATCTACATAAGGTCCTGCTCAATGACTGTAGAAGAGCTGGACATAAGGAGTGTGTCGTCAACCATAGTGTTACGAACCTCGAGTGTGAAGCCTTTTCACTCACCATTTTTGAGGTCTCCTTGTTCTATGGAGCCAGAAGTCCCAATTTGGGCATATGGGCTGAGTTGAGTGCCCGTCGCATGGTAACCAGTGAACCAATCAGAACCGGGCTTGTTGAAAGTACAGCAGATTGCGAAAAAGCCCTCTGTTTTGCTGCATTTTTGACTGCTAACTTGAGGTAAATGTTATATTTATTTGTAATTAAATTTTAAAACTTCATTCATTTCACTCAAAGTGACCTATATTGACATCTATAGACCACTTGATTTTAATCAACATTTAGTAATTAAAGTATTTTTTTAATGTATTAAAAAGATTATTGTTACCTGCATGCGAACATATGCTAGTAGTGAACTGTAACCAGAGCAGTGTTTCCTTTTTTATTGCTAAATCTCGTTTTAATAACTAATGGCATTTCCACGGATACAAGCGGACGAAATGAGCTTTCTCCGCAGGGTGGCGGGGCGCTCCCTTAGAGATAGGGTGAGGAGCTCGGTCACTCGGGAGGAGCTCAAAGTAGAGCCGCTGCTCCTCCACATCGAGAGGAGCCAGCTGAGGTGGCCCGGGCATCTGTTTCGGATGCCTCCCTAGGGAGGTGTTTCGGGCATGTCCCACCGGGAGGAGACCCCGGGGAAGACCTAGGACACGCTGGAGGGACTATGTCTCTTGGCTGACCTGGGAACGCCTCAGTATCCCCCCGGAAGAGCTGGAGGAAGTGGAGTGGGAGGGGGAGCAGGAAGTCTGGGCGTCTCTGCTTAAACTGCTGCCCCCGCGACCCGGCCCCGGATAAGCGGTAGAAGATGGATGGATGGCATTTCCACATGCCTATCTTATATTTATTTTTTACCCAAATTATGTATAGAATAATATATTGGTAAAACGAAGTGTATTATTAGCTAAGCATTATCTAATTTAATAATTATATATCCCTTTCAGGTCACTATTATTTACCCCTTCTACTGGCTCCGACAGAGACCTGAGCACAAACTTAACATCACTGCTCTACTTCAGGAGAATTTCACTTTTACACCAATACCTACGTTTTTTTAAACATTTTTCTACTTTACTAAGCACCATGTTTGTCATCTTTGTTCAAAAATACATCTATGGCTGGCAGTAAATATTGTTTAATATTAGTGTTAAACCAGTTTAGATTTTTGTTTTTTAGTTTCCTTACCTGTGCAACTGCAGCTCAAAGACTTCAGGAGCAACCTGAAAGTTCAAGAAACCCTTCCATCTTTGCAGCACTACTTTATCATTACAATTTAATAATACACAAAACAACATGTTTTATGATTTCTGATTCTTTTCCACAGTAACTTCTATTGCTCATGGCATTCTAAATTAACACTTTAGTAATAAATGATTTAAAGTTGTGTCTGTTTGCTTTCATCTACTTTCATGTTATTTAAAAGTTTTTTTAAAAATGAATAAAAAGTTAAAATTTTTAATTAGTTTTTAATTAACTTAAAAATAAAGTGTATAAATGATGTCAGATTGATGATGTATGAATGATGTCAAGATCTTAAAAAACAGTTTATATATGTCTTCAAACCTAGAAGCACAGAAATGAATGGAGATTCAATTTTGTTTAAGTTTATTTAAAAAACGCTGAAGTTGTAGCTGGACCAGGATGTGATGTAGGATGAAGCTGAGGAAGATGAGGCTGGGCTATGTCAACTGTCCAGGACACACTGTCCAAGAACAGAGCAGCAGACTGATAACTGGACTGGACAGTACTGGTCCTGACTGGACTGGACTGGACCTGACTGGACTGGACAGTACTGGACTTGACTGGACTGGGCCGACAGAAAAGCAGCAGCAGACAGGTAACTGTAGAGGAGCTCTGCAAAGACAGAGAACAAAATAAAAACTTATGTTTAAAACAAGTCTTGCTGTTGGGACCTCCTCAGTACATGAACTGTACTGTTAATCACGGAAAAATGACATTTATTTTGGTCTTTTATTCACCAGCTCACTGTACATTACTGTGTGTGTAAGAACTGTTTTTGAAAGAATAGTGGACTTGATTTGAACTTACATTTGTCTAAATATAATACTTTAGTTAATGTGAACTGTACTGGGTCAGAGGTCATGTCTGTCATGTTTAAAACGTGGCATAATAAACATTTACCTGTGACTGTTGTCATGATTTACAGATGATAAATGTACAAATATAAAACTAACACATGCACTTTAGCTACAGTAATGTTTAAGGGATGTATGACTGTAAAGGAAAGTGTTTTCTAGAGTAAAAAGTCTCAGAGGTTGGTGGGCATTGCAGGTGTAATGGTTAATGTAATGTGTAGTGTAATGTAACACCCACCTTTGTCTGAATATCCTCTTCAAAGTGCTCACACCACGACCAACTATTTTTGCTTTTATTATTATGATTATATTATGTCATTTACTGTGTTTGCAAACTACACAGTAATTATTCAGTCAGAGATATTTATTCTTATCTTACTAAAACTATAAGAGCATTATGCCTTATTCCTTTCTAATTGAAGGTAAGATATGATTGTATCTTCATGTTATTAACCAGGTTTGATCCAGTGTATCATGCTATTTTTAAAACGGTGGAGCAGGAAATTAGGCCTTTAGCACCACCTTCGGGTCAGATAACAAAAGTATAACAAATGTATATATTCTGAGCAGTATTTTAAGACATGCAAAAATTTGCTCACCTAGAAACTGGAGCGTGGTTCATTTAGTGCAGTTTTACGATGAAAAAGTGATTTAAATCAGCTGAGTTAAATCAAACACAGCTAGCGTTAGCTTTTAGCTAACAGCAAGCAATCTCCATTCATGAACAGCAGCAACTAACAAAAAACAAAGATATACTGGCTAAAAAGCTTTGGAAAACACAGACTAACTAAAAACAATCTTTGTGCGTAGCAAAAAGCTTAACTTTCACTGATTTAAAATAATTAGGCCTCCGAGAGTATCTATTCTGTTCATAAATATCTAGAGGCTTCTTCTCCTGAGAGCAGCTTAAACAACAAGACTGGCCAAGTGCCAATCAAACCTGTCAGCCACGCCCCCGCGAGCCGACATAGCAGAATAGAGGCAGCTGATAGGTCAGTTATTAATCTTAATATCTTGGGTTATGTGGCAAATATCAATATAGCAATTAAGGTAATAATAAGAATGTGTTCAAACAAAGGCGGCAGCGTTAGAATGATGACTGTGACAAAAATAGTCACTTCGTAATTGCCGCTGATTTTTTCAATGGATGTCAATGGGGGTCAGGCTTGATGGAGCCAACCCCTACTTCCTATTAGGCACAGACCCGGAAGAAGGCTTGCTATGTCCAGCCCTTATACCATCAATGGATACACCTCCCACCAAGGCCTTCACTGTGTTGTATAAAGTCTTGTGTTTTGTTTACCTCTTTAAGCAAACCTCCCGCTGTAACATTGTTACTGTGTGTCTGCTTTTGCTTTATTCTTGCAAGAATAAACGTTAAAAGGTTATGCACAGAAAATGTTTGACATTTACAGAAGTGTATGTTTATGAGATAAACAAGGGTTGTGTAATGTCAAGTTTGTTCAATGAGGATAATGAGTGAAGATTTAATTATCTAGTGAGCTAACGAGTGGGGGTGTTTTAGTATTATCTATAGAACTCATTCTCCCTGTGTATTAACAAGCGTTTATTTTGTAAAGTTACTCAGTTGTTCTTCTGTCAATAAACCATAACACCTTAACACATTCACTAAGTGCAAAACTAGATCTACAGCGACTTGCCACAAAAAATGGAAAAAACAATATTAGTTTCTGTGCCAGCCCTGAGAAAAACTGGGATTAATAGAATAAATCAAGGGATGTTTTATGCACTTTTTACACCACTATATAATTTAGGCCTACATCACCCCTGGTAGTAACAGAGCTCCCCAACCCAACCCAGGACAGCTGCTAAAGAAATCATATGCGGCCCCCTTTAGAAACACGGCGAAAAGTTAGATTGACGTTGGACGTTGGATATTCGGCTCCACACTTTCACAGGGAGGTTATGTTGTCTGTGTCCCACTACTGTGTCATGGTTGCGGCGAACTCACTCTGGAAGCTCCGCTCTTAGCACGAAGCATTAACGCTTAGGGACCGTCAATAAATGACTATCACGGGGAATGAAGTAAATTAATAAATTCAATAGTTTCAAGGTAAACAAATGTATTTTCGCCAAACTACTTTAACATAAGATATCTAATATAGTGGCACCATGCACACGTCTTTTTTCCACTTTTATGTTTTTTTTTTATTAATTAATTAATTTTATATATAATTTTTTTTTCAATAGCTTTCAGATCATGTTACATAGTCACTTCAATCCACTTTAATTTCATAGTACTAGCCTAGTAGTGCAATGCCCTTTTTTTTAATTTTCTCTTAAAAAAAATTATGTACAACATTAAGGATTTTTTAAATAGTTATTTTAGAATAGTTATTTGGAAACACGTGCACAGAAAGTCAACTTAGACATAAGGGCCCTAGGCCGGAGGTTAATTATTGACTTTGTAATTACTGACTTCGGTCGAATGTCTTGGACACTCAGGTGAAGAGAGGTGCGGAGGTGTCAACTGATCACCACCTGGTGGCGAGTTGGATCCGATGGCGGGCCAAAAAAAAGACCCAAACGTACTGTAAGGGTCTGTTGGGAACGTTTGACCGAGTCCCCTGTCAGAGAGATTTTACTTCTCACCTCCGGCAGAGCTTTGAACAAATTCCGAGAAAGGTTGAAGACATTGAGTCTGAGTAGACCATGTTCTCCACCTCCATTGTCAATGTGGCCACTCGGAGCCGTGGCCGTAAAGTCTCCGGTGCCTGTCATGGCGGTAACCCCAACCCGTTGGTGGACACCAGAAGTAAGTGAAGCCGTCAAGATGAAGAAGGAGACCTATCGAGCCTGGTTGGCTCCTGGGATTGCCGAGGCTGCAGAACGGTTGGTTGTGGAGGCTAAAACTTGGGTCTGGGAGGAGTTTGGTGAGGCCATTGAGAAGGACTATCGGTTGGCCTCGTAGAAATTCTGGCAAACCGTCTGGAGTCTCAGGAGGGGAGGCAGTGCCCTGCCAACACTGTTTACAATGGAGGTGGGGACCTGCTGACTTTAACTGGAGACATTGTTGGGCGGTGGAAGGAATACTTCGAGGATCTCCTCAACCCCACCAACACGTCTTCCACTGAGGAAGCAGAGGCCGAGGGCTCAGAGGTGGGCTCGTCCATCACCCAAGCTGAAGTCACTGAGCTAGTTGGAAAGCTCTTCGGTGGAAAGGCACCGGTGGTGGATTAGATACGCCCTGATTACCTCAAGTCTCTGGATGTTGTGGTGCTAGTGATGAGTCGTTCATGAACGATTCGTTCTTTTTGAACGAGTCTTTAAAATGACTTGGGAACAACGAGTCATCACAGAGTGCGAGTCGTTCACTTTTGTGTGGACCCGCGCATGCGCATTGCTATACAGGAAATAAAGGAGTCGTTCATCTCCCGAGTCTCTGAGTCGTTCATTCTAGTCCCCGTAGTCTGAATGCAGTAACAGAAGAATTCGTTCATCTCTTGAGTCAGTCTTCGGGTCTGTTCTTTTGTCACGTGACCGCTTCTGTTCAGTCTCTCACAACATCATTATACTCGTATTATTGACTGTATTGTATTATGTTTAGGAATTATTATAAAATTATCAAAATATAAACATCTGAAAATTTAAAAAGTTCCATTTGTTTCTGTCAGTCTATTTTTAGTGTTAAATGTTAGTGCCACTTAGTTTTTTTTTTTATTATTATTTAAACAATTAGAAACTATATACATATATATATATATATAACCAAAAGTAAAAAAAAAAATCTGTTTGTTTACAGTTATGTGAAATATGTGTATGTATTAACTTATTTCTGTACCCAATGCGTGACAAAAGAACGAGACTCAGACTGACTCAAGTCAAGAGATGTTACTGTTACTGCGTTCAGACTACAGGGACTTGAATGAACGACTCAGAGACTCGGGGGATGAATGAATCCTTTCTGTATCCGGTAACTTGGTGAACGAACAAACGACTCAGGGGATGAACGACTCAAAGACTCGGGGGATGAACGACTCAAAGACTCGGGGGATGAACGACTCAAAGACTCGGGGGATGAACGACTCAAAGACTCGGGGGATGAACGACTCAAAGACTCGGGAGATGAACAACTCCTTTCTGTTTCCGGACGGACGGCTGTATTAGCTACAGCTACATGAGGCTGTCACGGCCCAGACCGGACATGTTGACGGAACTAACGGCTCAAAGACACAAGAGGTGAACTAAACTTTCCGGGGAACAGACGTGATCAGCTAAATATGAAATGACATAAAAAAACGATTTGGATTAAGAGGTGAGTGGAACTCTGCCTGAAGCGAGTTGCAATATATTTATAATTTATTTTTCAAAGTTTGGCAATGACTGCATTAGCTTATAGTTATTATGGTTTTCATTCCAAAAGTACTAGTTAAATGTGTAGAAAAATTTAACATGTAACATTTTAATTAGATTTTGCTGAAATGAACGAAATGAACAAAATGACTTGAAAAAAGATTTGTTCATTTTGCTGAACGAGACTTGAAGAACTGAGTCAGTAAAATGATCCGAACTTTCCATCACTATGTGGTGCTGTCTTAGCTGACACGCCTCTGCAACATTGCATGGTGGTTATTGACAGTACCTCTGGTCTGGCCAACCGGGGTGGTGGTCCGGAGGGGGACCGGAGGGTCTGGCATTCGACTGCGTCCCTTGTGGTGCCCTGTGGGGGTGCTCTGGGAGAATGGGAGACTTCGTAAATGCTGGACTCAGCTGGCCTAGGAACGCCTCGGTATCCCCCAAAAGAGCTGGAGGAAGTGTCTGGGAAGGGGGAGAGTCTGGGCGTCTCTGCTTAGGCTGCTGCCACCGCGACCCGAACCCAGATAAGCGGTAGAAGACGAATGGATGGATCACAGTCGACCCTTCTCACTCTGGACATGGACTATTTGAGTCAGTCCCCTCGGGCAGGAGGCTATGGTCCATTTGGACCAGAACCTCCCACCATAAGAACAGTTTCTACCCCTCTGCCATTGGACTCATTAACCCTTCATAACGCTTGTCACTTTAATAAGCACATAATATCAAAAACTATCCATTGCACTGCAAATTCATCACCATATCCAACAACTGTAAATTGTGTGTATATATATATATATATATATATATATATATATATATATATATATATATATATATATATATATATATATATATATTCAAATTTTTAGTCTGTATATTTTATTTATATTGTATTTTATTTTATATTTTATGCATGCCCTTTATGTTGCACCTTACAACAGAAGCAAGTTTCTAGTTTGTGAATCTTGTTCACCGACAATGGCAATAAACCTTTTCTGATTCTGATTCTGATTTGAAGTGGCATATTTACAAAACCCAGGGAACTTGCAAAATTATTTTTATTTTAATAAAGAGAAATAAAAAGAGAAAAAACACAATAAAAAGAGGTGTGCGTGATTCTGCCAGACTAGTATTAAAGGATAAAGGTATTTGAGGTGAATGTATAAGAGTTTTAATTAAAGTTTAAATAAAAAAAAAAAAAAATTAAATAAATAAAAAAGACAAAAGTGAAAAAAAGTGTGCATAGTACTACGAGGCTAGTACTGTTAATATAAAGTGATTTGAAGTGACTAAGTCACATAACCTAAAAGCTATTAAAAAAATTCATATTTCTTTAAATTACAAAATTGAAAAGAAAAACTGAAAAAAAGATAAAAGTGGAAAAAAAGAGGTGTGCATGGTAGTACTATGCTAGTACTATGATTATAAAGTAGATTGAAGTGACTAGGTCACATGACCTGAAATCTATTGAAAAAATAAACTTATTTTTGTACATAAAAATGTATATAAAATTAAAAAAAGACAAACTTAGAAAAGAGAGGTGTGCATGCTACTACTAGGCTAGTACTATGAATTTAAAATGGATTGAAGTGACTAGGTCCCATGACCTAAAAGCTATTTAAAAAAAATCATATTTTTGTACATAAAAATGTATATAAAATTAAAAAAATACAAAAATGTAAAAAAGAGGTGTGCATGGTATTACTAGGCTAGTACTATTAATTCAAAATGGATTGAAGTGACTAGGTCACATGACCTGAAAGCTATTGAAAAAAAATCTATTTTTTTCTAGATTTAAAATTAATTATAAAAGCCAAAAAAACATAACAGTGAAAAATTATTTTATTTTAAATAATTAAAAATATAGTTTGGCGAAAATACATTTGTTTACCTTGAAACTATTGAATTTATTTATTTACTTCATTCCCCGTGATAGTCATTTATTGACGGCCCCTAAGCGTTAATGCTCCGTGCTAAGAGCGGAGCTTCCAGAGTGAGTTCGCAGCAACCATGACACAGTAGTCGGACACAGACAACCTAACCTTCCGGTGAAAGTGTGGAGCCGAATATCCAACGTCCAACGTCCATCTAACTTCACCGCGGTTTTAGAAACGGGGAGCTGTAGACGAAACCACCTACTGTACTTCCGCCTGCTGTGCTCACGGAGGCGGGGACTCTCAGAGCTGCCACAGCGGAGCACACAGTTCGTATCTCGGCTGTCGGCTCTATTGTTGTTTTCGCCGTGCCCCAGTTCCAGCCTGGTCCTGAGCTGTTCGCATGCAGCAGAATGGCTTGGCTTCTCCCGGTTCTTCCGACAGCAGCGGCAGGGTACGCCAGCCTTTGTCCTTCAGTCAGCTGCCCACCGTTACTACGACTCGGGTGAGACGGTTCATCCAGGAGCGGCGGCCGCTGCCTCTGCCCGGAGTGATGGTGGTATTCTCGGCCGCAAGTGACACTGAGAAACCGGGCGATGCCATGTTCAGCTCGGACTCCACCGAAGGCGACGGTCGAAGGCCACCCTCCACAGCCCCGAACCTCAGCCTGGCGAAGCCTCTGCGCCCGTCCCTGGGACCGGAGCAGGAGGTAGGAGCCCACACACACACACACACACACACACACCTCTCTCCACATATTTATTGAACACTGCTGGCAAGGGTTCCACTGTGTAGAGTCAAATTAGCCTAACTTCATCAGTGTGAAGGAGGAGGTTGTAATCAGCTTGCCTTTTGCAGGATTTTCTTTTTAATGTGAGTTGTGGAACACAATGGTGAGACAAACTGTGTAAAGGCCAACCAAGAGTTGTATTCCACTAATGTTCCCATTTACAGTGCATCCCAGAAACAAGATAATTTCCCTCCATCTATATACTTTTAATGTAGAGTATTATGGTGGACATAAGCTCATCTCAAGAACCTCAGGTCTGAGGTCTGTGCACTTTTGTTTTGAGCAGAGGGCTTGGCAACAGTTACACTGCCCAGGTTTGTTCATAGAATAGACCATAAATATAGTCTTTAATAACAACATGGTGAAGAACAGGGGTGTAAAGAGATGAATGTAGTGATTGTTGTCTGGAGTCCACCTGCTAAAAATCTAAACATGGAGCAGGAGTAACAGCCTCCACAGTAATCCTCTTATATCTGTGGCACAGCCGTCAAGCCAAGACAAACCTGTACCACACGGCATAACTTGGCCACACTTTTATTTGAGATGTGAAAGCTTTTAGAGAAGTCTGAACAGTCTTGTTAAGTATTTACTATCATTGAGCCCTAAGTCAGAATTACTGTGTCTGCTGTAAGCTGCAGCAGGAGAAGAGACAGACGGGGTAGACTGCTCTCTGCGCAGCAGTTCTATAATCAAGATGGCTATTAGGACACATTTTATTAATGAAGAGATAAACCATGTTACAGCTCTGACATTAAGGGACAGTTGTTGAATGATTTGGAATAAATGCATGGCACAATTGTACAGTTCATCATGGTCAAGCAATGAGACCAAAATCCAATGCATGTTACTAAATAATCAACTGAGAAACGTCTTCAATTGCCCACACACTTTTTCATTATCAGAGCTGTAGTTGTGTGTTCAAACAGCTTCAGTGCCTGTCATAGACACAAGGCCTAAAGGCCCGTACACACCGGGACGCATATTCGCGCACGTTAATCGCCAGATTTTTTCAACGTGTTTTTTGTGTTCACACCAAAGCGATTTTTGCTGATGATGAGCCGAGTGAACATGCAAATTCATTCCCTGACATTAGATGGCGCTTAATGTAAAACAGTGTAGACGTTACCTGGCGTATATCTTCTTCGCCATTACGTATGTGTGCTCGGCAAGACCGTTTTGTGTTTGAGCGCCCCCAAGTTGTGTTTTACTGTAACTGCAGAAGCTCCAGACACGTGAGCAAAAGCGCTAATCTCATTGGTCGTATAGATTTTGACGCGGCGCGTCAAACCAAAGAAACAAACCCGAGGCGTTTTTTTTAAAACTGACGCTTTTACGCGTGACGTTTTTCGCGTCGGTGTGAACACTCACATTGGCGCCCATTGTTTAGTCGCGAGGTGTTAAACGTCGGCAAATACCATCAGCGAAATTCGTCGGCGAAATTCGTCTCGGTGTGAACAGGCCTTGACACTCAAGCACTTACAGAGGGCAAGGAAGGGGGAGTGGGGGTTTAAGCCCCTGCCCTTAATAATTTAATAAAGCTGTTATAGCCTGATATCTAGTTCGTTAATATATGTTTGGAAGAAAATGCTCAAAAAAACAATTGATTGCAAATATTTTGACATTACAACCTGGAGATTAACCTTATATCACTCTCTGAGTGCTCTCCGAGTTGCAGCTTTGTTGTTTTTCTGGCAGTGGTGATACGTTCACCCATGGATCTGGGCATCTGCTGATGCACACACACCCTGGCCTCGTCCTGGGGCAGGTGTAACTATTACAATATAGTCTATTTGTCCTTAATAACAAAAAAATCTAAACATTAACTGAAGTGCTACAGTTACTAAAGTTGCTGTAAGTCAAAGCACAACAGAACAGGGAAGCAATGAACCCCACAAGCATTCAATAGGCTTAACATCAGTTAGCCTGTAATAAACCAGACTACACAGTTGTTTTTTGTGGCAGACATCCTTATCCAGCTGTGTGCGCTGCAGAACACTAGTCAGCATGTGCAAAAGGCTTTCTTTTGAGCCTCTTTATGGCATCAATACAGGGTCACATTAATTGTAAACGAAAGAAAGGAATTGGAATCGTAAGCGTAAGCTTAGAAACGTAATCAAATAAAAATTAATTAAAAAGGATTTGTAACCTTATCCTTGAAAGCTTAAATAAAGTAAATTTTAAATTTGTAAAGGAAAAAGTTTTTTTAAAAACTGAATTTACGTTCCCTAACCTGTTCTTTTACAGTCCAAGTTACAATTAAGAATAATACGCATTAATTATTCATGAGCCTATTGGCTGAACCTTGTTAGAGGAACAGGAAGTTAGATCGGCATTTTGACGTTTTTTATTGTGAAAAAACACATTAATACTATAAAATTAGAGTTGTGCCAAAATGATCAAACAATAGTTTATGAGAAATGATAAATAAAAAGTATTAGTCAAACAAAACGTTTTGACTGGAGCAAATAAAAAATCATTTCAGGATAGAAAATATTTGTTCAAATGGGAAAAAATTTAACCGCAACCTTACTGTGGTGTAGTGGTTTGAGTGCCCGAATAATCCTAGGAGCTATGTTGTAGAGGGCTATATGCCCCTAGTCCTAGGTGACGGGCCAGACAAAGAGCGGTTCAAAACCCTTTATGGAAAATAAAATATCAAGGACTGTGATGTCGCCCAGTATGGCGCAAACGGGGCCCCACCCTGGAGCCAGGCCCGGGGTTGGGGCTTGTATGCGAGCCCCTGGTGGCCGGGTCTTTCCTCACGGTACCCGGCCAGGCTCAGCCCGAAGGAGCGGCGTGGGCCCACCACCTGGGGGAGTAGCCGTAAGGGGCGGTGCAAAGTGGATTGGGTGGCAGTCAAAGGTGGAGGCCTCGACGACCCAATTCCCGGACACGGAATCTGGCTCTAGGGACAAGGAATGTCACCTCACTGGTGGGGAAGGAGCCTGAGCTTGTGCGGGAGGTTGAGAGATACCGACTAGAGATAGTCGGGCTCACCTCTACGCACAGCTTGGGCTCTGGAACCCAACTCTGCGAGAGAGGCTGGACTCTCCACTACTCTGGAGTTGCCTGCGGTGAGAGGCGGCAGGCTGGTGTGGGCTTGCTCATTGCCCCCCGGCTCAGCCACCATGTGTTGACATTCACCCCAGTGAACGAGAGGGTCGCTTCCCTGCGCCTTCGGGTCAGGGATAGGTCTCTCACTGTTGTTTGTGTTTATGGACCAAAGTGGTCCGACCGGTGACGCTGTCGTTCTGCTGGGGGACTTTAACGCTCGCGTGGGCAGCGACAGTGACACCTGGAGGGGCGTGATTGGGAGGAACGGCCCCCCGGATCTGAACCTGGGCGGTGTTCTGTTATTGGACTTCTGTGCAAGTCACACTTTGTCCATAACGAACACCATGTTCAAGCATAACAGTGTCCACCAGTGCACGTGGCACCCTAGGCCGGAGACTGATGATCGACTTTGTCTGTGTCTTGGACACTCGGGTGAAGAGAGGTGTCAACTGATCACCACCTGGTGGTGACTTGGATCCAATGGCGGGGGAGAAAGCTGGACAGACTCGGCAGGCCCAAACTTACTGTGAGGGTCTGTTGGGAACGTTTGGCCAAGTCCCCTGTCATATTTTTATGGCACTGTATTGTTGTTGATCAAAATAGTTACATGGTTGTGGTGGTTAAAACGGTCTTAGTGCTGTGTACTAGTGGACACTGGACAGTAGGCAGGATGTGATTTGAGTGGTTCTACAAAAGTTGCCTTGTATGCCATTCTTATCCCTAAAGTTACAGTATATGATGAAAACGAGTAATTACACCACCTCAGACTCTTCAGCCAGTCAAACAAAATAGTTTGACAAAATGAGACTTACTACAGCTCATTATTCAGTCAAAAAGTTTTGTTTTACTTTTTATTTAGCATTTCTCAAAAAGTACATGTCTGAGTTGATATTAATACACTTTCCCTCCAATAAGCCGTTTTGATCCATTTAGCTGTAATTTAGCAACAGATTAAACTCTTTTTCAGTTTCCCACATTAATCAGGTAAGGCTCTTGAATAATTCATCATTATAGGTCGACAGTAGCACAGTGGGTAGAGGGGCCGTCCTTCAACCTGAAGGTGGGCGGTTACATCCCAAAACATCATAACATCCCGCTCTCCCACGCAGTTCATACTGTTGATGTGTCCTTGGGCAAGACACTTAACCCACCTTGCCTCCAGTGGTCAGCTGTAACAGTGGTAAAGAGCTTTGAGTGCCTACTAGGTCAGAGGTCGGCAACCTTTACCACTCAAAGAGCCATTTGGACCCATTTCATACAGTAAAAAATACACTGGGAGCCACAAAACCCTTTTGACATTTAAAATGAAATAACACTGCATATTACACTGCACATTTTTTGCCTTTATGCTATGTATTAACAAACTATAATGTGTTGCATTTATAAATTCAATGAACGACTGCAGAGAAAACAAAACTACATTTTTGCATGCAACAAAAACATTTTGATCTTAGAAAAAAATACGTTTGGTTGAAGGTTACTTTTAAGTACATTACTCAATGTTTATTTGAGTTCTTCTTGTATTTATAAAAAATAAAATGCCGAACCTAAATTATCCACCAGCAGCAAACCAAAAACGCTGTGCTCTCTCTGTGTGCGGTCATCCTTTTACTGGCACATGCAGTCAGCTGTCAATCTGAATAATAAAAGGACTATTTCACTGAACAATGAAAAAATATTGAATATATGCAAAATAATCTTTCTGCTCCTGACCCTCAGCACAGCATCTGCACATCTTTACACAAGATTGTAAACTGTCATCTGTGAGCCATGCGCAATGTTTGCTTTTAATAAAGTTTAAGTTATAAAACACCTGCATATCTCCTCATTACATATTAAGCATACTTCTTAGAATTCTCCATGTCTATCTGGGATTCAAAAAGTTCAAGAAATTGCGCGCCGACGGCTCTTGCACATTGGCATTTGTGACGCACAGTAACAGCGACAACATAAAAACGAACAAACTAAAATATAATACAATAATTAAATACTAATTACCATAAAAAAGCGCAATTAAAAAAAAAAGTCTTAATTGTAACTTTTAGATTGTAAAAGCCCAGGACCGGACGTTTAAATTTAGTTTCTAATTCTAAAAAAAACTTTTCCATTTACAAAAATATTTACTTTGTTCACGCTTTTATGGCTACTGTTACAATTACATTCTTATTTAAAGGAACTATATGTAACTTCAAAGTTCAAATTGCGTTTTTATTTGTCCAAATATGAGCCGACACTGTAACACTGGTAAATGTAAGTCGCTTTGGATAAAAGCGTCTGCTAAATGACTACATGTAAATGTAATGTATGTCATGCAAAGGAAAACAGGAGTGTGACCGACGTCGAGGGAGGAGTGAACACAGGCAGAGTGGAGGGAGCTGCACTGCTGCTACTTTGCTACTTCGGGGATAAAAACAGACCCCGAGCTTGCTTTTTTATTGAAAAGGTAAGACATCATTACAGATCATATATAATATATTGTGGTGTTTTTATTTCAGTCATCTAATGCTAAATACATGGATGCTAAGCAACTAACAGGAACAATGACTTGCTTGTGAATTCTGAGAAATCTGAGTGAAATATGACCCTGACTTCAGAATTTAATGAGTATAATACATTTGCTTTGCAAATGTCTTTACAAAGCTTCTTTTCTTTGTTACTTCAGTTGGCTCGTTTGTTCAATAACCTTCATCAGAGATAACGTGAGCAATGACAACTTTATAAATGTGGACAGGATGTAATATAGGATGTAATTGTTATCACAGCCATCTAATCTTAACATTTCTGGCATTGGTTGTCTCGTTATATTTACTGGTCTGTTTATAGTAACAAAAATCTCATCCGTTTGTCTCTCAGTTCTGATCCAAAGTACAACATACAATAGCACTTAGACTAAATTAAGTATATTTCAGGGTATGGTGGTGAGCATGAGTGGGCCCTCTGCAGATGCCAGCATGCTCTTCTGGATGTGGGAAGCTCTGACAAAGAGGTCTTACCATCAGGTTCTGCAGCATGAGGCCCTGTCGCTTTGAGACTGGACTCAACAGACGTGTCTAAAGGATGTGGACCACTGTCTTCTCGTTCAGTGAGAGTATAAAACATTATTTTACTCATTGAAGTATGTTTTGTTAGTATATACCATTGAATGTGTGAATAAGGAATATTTACACAACATTATCAACACAACGAAACAAAATAATACTAATAATAATGTTTTGTTATTATTACAACACTAACGAGTCCACAAAGTAAACGTGGCCAAAGACTACAGCTTCATCCCTCGGCTGCAGAGCAGAATTTTAGGGAATCGTCTAAAGTTTCCAGGGGGACACCCAAGAGGACATTTGACCCTCGGGCCCTTGGTCTTCTCCTGGAGTTGTGCTTCCACCTACAGCTGAACTGGCACAAACACAACTCCACAGAGGACAAGTGTGTCAGTCACTCTCACAGGAACCATTATGTTTAGGTTTCATGCAGCAGTGTAAAAGTCTTTATTTATTAGCTTTACACCAGAATATCAAGGTGCACTTATCTACTGTTCACTGCTGTAGACTTGTTTGTTACCTCTCAAACACTATCTGTATGTCTGTGTAATGTATACCATAATAGAGTAATCAAATGAATGTTATTACTGTCAAAATGACACCAATACTTATTCTTTCCCTTCTGTCTCTCTCTCTCTCTCTAAGACATGACTTGGCCACATAAACCAACAACAGCAACCAACATTTATTTATAATAAATATGTAAAATAATCTATAAATATATGTTTGTATAAATCGTGCAATTAAAAAAAACACCATGTGCTGTTGGCAGCATTTGTTTTCTAGATCTGTTTGCATGACTCTGCAGTTCAGGCAGGTGCACCACTAGGCCTGTTTGGTTCGGCTGGTCCTGGTGTGGCTCGTCTGTTCTCCATCACATCCAAAAAAAACCCTGCAGACGAGTTACAACCATCTGGAGAACTTCTTTGTAACTGTGCCTGAAAATGGAACAACAAGCATTGTTTAGATTACAGAGGTTTATTTGGGTGTGTGATCATTTCTGTAGATACAGTATATGACATACCTGCATCTGTTGTCCTGCAGCAGCTGAGCCCCCCTCAGTCTGTCCTCCTCACTGACAGCTCCAGCTCCTGCTCTCCTTCTTCTTGAGTCACTGTCAGAGCTCTCCTTCACAGGAGCTTGAAACTCTTCTGAGCTGGAGTCCTGAGAAGAGAACATATTAATAAATGACATGTCTGTCATAATATTTTGCTAAACTTCATTGTTGGAGGTATTGTGAATGACACTAACAGTGAAATAAACAATGATAAGCTGAAATGATACATTTACATTTATTCATTTGGCTTTTATCCAAAGCGACTTACATTGTTCTACAGTAATTACCAGTGTTACAGTCAGTGGAGGCAAGGTGGGTTAAGTGTCTTGCCCAAGGACACAACGACAGTATGAACTGTGGGGAGCATGGGAATCGAACCAACTACCTTCGGGTTGAAAGACGACTGCTCTACCCACTGAGCTACTGCCGCCCAGCGAGGTAATGTTTATGTTGTCTCCTAATGCAAAACAATTTTTTTAATGCAGTGACAGGCCTTGCACCTTCTTATTTGTGTGAGATTCTCACCCCAGAGCTCTGCGTTCTGCTGGGCAACATCTGCTGAAGGTGCCCCGGTCCCGGTTCAAACAGTGGGTGATTGTTCTTTTGCAGTGGCCGGACCTAAACTCTGGAACTCGTTGCCCATTGAGTTACGTTCCATCACTGACCGGCCTCTGTTTAAAGCCAAACTTAAAACCTATTTATTTAAAATGGCTTTTTGCACTTAATGGCTCTGTGACACTGCTCTGTTTTTATTGTGTAAATGTGTTTTTAAACCTATTTGTAAATATGTTTATTAGGGACCAAGCACCAAAGGTGCTGGAGGCACCTATTGTTTCTGTTCCGGTTCTTATTATTATTAGGGGCCAAGCACCGAAGGTGCATAGACCCTATTCAAATCGTTAGATTTCTTATTATTATTATTCCGCATGGGAGTCTATGGCAGCCCATAGAACCATTTGATAAAAAGTTGTGAAATTTGGCACACTCAGAGGACAGTCTGATCTGTCACCATAACAAATCTGAAGTGTCTAACTTAATCCCTCTAGCGCCACCAACTGTCCAAAGTTATGTTTATGCTAATAACTTTGAAACCGGGCTTTTTTCCTCTGATTCCTTAGTTCCTGACGATTCGATTGCACTCTATGATGTAATTTTCCGTCATGATAATTTTCCCGCCATTTTCTAAAAAACATACTATTGCAAACTCCTCCTAGGCCGTGGTCCCGATTTTCATGAAAATTGAACCAGATCATCTTCAGACTATGTTGACAAAAAGTTATTAAAAGAAAGTTGATTCGTCAAACCGTTTTCAAATACCGCGCAAATGAAATCGACTTAATGCGCACAAAAATAAAAGTCAGGCTATATCTCTGCAATGCTTTAACATATTCTAACCAAACTTAGTACGTGTTATGGCAACTATGACTTGAGGCTGCCTGCAGAGTTTTCGGGCAGCGCCACCTAGTGGTCAGAGATACAAAAATTGACATTTTTTTAATTATTACTTCAGAATGCTTTAGCCAAAAATCACAAAACTTGTCTCTTTAGATTCGTGGCCGAGCCATAGCATTGCCAATTTTCAAGTACCAACTATTCTGGGAGTCGGCCATTTTGAATTTTCTAAAAACGTACTTTTGCGAACTACTCCTAGGCCATAGCCCCAATTTTCATAAAAATTGAACCAGATCATCTTTAGACTATGCTGACAAAAAGTTATTAGAATTAAGATGATTAGTCAAACTGTTTTCAAATAACGTGCAAATGAAATCGACTTAATGCGCACAAAAATGATTGTCAGGCTATATCTCTGCAATGCTTTAATATATTCTAACCAAACTTGGTATGTGTTATGTCAACCTTGACTTGAGGCTGCCTGCAGAGTTTTAGCACTCTAGTTGTTTGACACATCAGTTTGGTTACTGCGCTGCCTCTGGGTCGAACGTGATAAACCATTCAATCAAAGTGCTAAAGACCGATTGATGATGATTGATGATGATTTTTCAGCCATTTAGACTGAAGTCTTATTGAAATGTCTTTAGATGCTTACTTGGTCTGATGCTGCCAGCCATGTCGGCATGACATTTAATGCTGTCCTTGGGCTTAGCCCCGTCATGGCTGCTTGCAGCTATATTTTTTTATTAATGTTATTAAGCACTTTGGTTCAATCTGTGGTTGTTAGAAGGCGCTATATAAATAAATATTAATTGATTGATAATTTAGTTCAGTTATGGTCATATTCTTTTCTTACATTAAATAAGAGGTTAGTGAGTTTTTTACTGTGGAGCTTGTCACTGATGTGCTACACAAGGTGGTTTAGAAGCAGTGCAGCTCTTTAGACATTAGTTGACCAGATAAAAATAAAGTGCTCCAACATTTGTTCAAAGACTCGACAAAATTACAATTAGAGTAACTTGTACAGTTTCCTGTATGATGTAAGTTGACAACTTTAGCCGTTATCCTGCTGTTAAAGCTACATGAGTTGTTGTAGCTGAGCTAAGTAGTAAATCAATAGAATGCACCTTTGGAGTTCATCATGGGTCAGGGGGAAATAACCCTCCAATAGGGTTCCATTAAACTTGGCCTTCTGCAACCAAATGATGGCAACCAACATTTAAAACTGGCAAAGTGGCCTTTATTTTCACAATCTATAGTTATGACTTTATTGCTTAGGCCTATATGTAAGAGATTATCATAGAAACAAAAGTATGTGCTGTAGAAAAAATGGATTTCTGTTGTACCAATGTAAAGATACAGCCATTCAATGTAAACTGCATGTTGTATGGAACAGGTACAAACTTGCAAATGTGCAAGCTTGAATAAATAGATTGTGTGTCTTATGTAAAAACATATTCTTATTTCAATAATCTTACCAATTCTTTTTCATGCTAGAATAAAATAAAACAATCTCCAGTGAAGGATTGAATGAAGCCTTTTCTACAAAATGTGATGGGCCAAAAATTAATCTAACTCTAGCCCTAGCCATGTGTAGTTTAGGGAGAATGCATTAGGAAAGGAACTTTAATAATCATGTTTTCTTTACCTCTATTTACATGTTATGATCAAATTGCAGAGTTAAGTAGGCATGCTGTTAAATTTATTGTCTCATTTAAAATCCCATTTAGTCATTTAATTTAGTAATTATTTAGACATAATCCAATAAACATGCCGTAGCTGTAACGTAGCTGTAACACTCATTCAGGAAATGGAGAAGGAATGAACAGGAATCTTGTGTACAATTTTGTACAGAGTATGTAGTGCAGATTTATTTAAAAAGTGTTTTACCTTATGTAATATGGAAATTGCTTTGGCAATTTTTATTTTTGTCACTGAATAATATGAAGTTATACGCATTTAATAATATTATCAACTACTTTTTTTATATCGAGAGTTAATTTATTTATATAGAGCTGTTGTTTTACTATTTCAAGCTCTTTGTTTACCACCTTTGTTACTTCTTGTATATTCCCTCCAGAATAAAATAAAGTTGCATCATTTGCAAAAATAATGCTCCCCAATGTTTTAGATGTGTTTACAAAGTAATTTATGTACAAAATAAATAATTTAGGCCCAAGTACTGAGGCTTGAAGTACTCCCCAGATGATGTCACACATATCTGATTTTATATTGTTTATCTGTACATATTGGTTTCTATTTTTCAAGTAGCTTTTGATCCCACTGATGGGCTAATCCTCTGATTCCATATATATTGAGTTTCTGATGTAGGCTTTCATGATTTTTTGCATCAAACGCCTTTTTAAGTCTATGAAAATACTTTTTGTCTATTATCTATTTCTGTGACTATTTTTTCTGTCAATTCCATGATTGTCATTGCTGAGAAGTGCTTTTTCCTAAACCCATATTGACTACTTTGTAAAGAAGTACAACTTTTGCTATTTATTTATTTATTTAACTTTTATTATTTATTTAATGACAGATTAAATTATAGCCTAACCAAACAAAACCATACCAATCAAAAACGTATTTACATATCTTAATTATACATATATAATATACCTACAACATACCGACATTATCAAGTCCATTTCTTGTTCTGTCAGGCTTCATGTTCAGCGTGTTGACTGTGTTTGTGAGTGAAGAAGAGTGAAGATGAAGGACACCGTGCAATGGGCCATTTATACAGATGATAGATATAGATATAGATGATTCAGCTGTTTTTGTCTAGGACCACATTGGTACATCAATCCTAAGGATAAAGTAAGGAAACACGGGACGGATCAGCATTGTAATAGTCAGCACATGCAGCCCTAGGGTACAGCTGTATACTTCAAATGAAGGAGAAGAGAAGCCAGTCCACTCTCTAATGTATTGTGTCCATATTTTTATGTGAAGTTTCCAGAGATCATCTGTCTAAATGTGGGAGGCACATACTTCACCACTCGTTTGTCCACTCTGCGGCGTTATGAGGATACCATGCTGGCAGCCATGTTCAGTGGACGCCATTACATTCCACGTGATTCTGAGGGGCGCTTCTTCATCGACCGTGACGGAGAATATTTTGGGTGAGTGCTTTTTGCCTGACACTGGTGAAGGCAGTGTCCAGCTGCTCAGTACCAGTGGCTCTGGTTTGTGTTTCCACTTGTGCATAATTCAAATCTTTCAAAGCTATGAGACAGCAGTGTCAAATGCATTTACAACAATTGAATATGTGCATTTATGAAATGATTTAGTGCAAACTTCCCAACACACACACAAATACCTTTTTACTCAAGTCAAATGCATGCACATTACACACTCTTAAATGTTTTTTTAGGCTGAACAAACATTGATGCATCTGGACAGAGTTATAAGTACAGAAGTTTCCCTTCATTGAGAAAATAACATCCATTGTTTACTGTTGGTTTAGGGACATTCTGAACTTCCTGAGAGAAGAGGAGCTTCCTCACAGAGAACGCATCAGAGCAGTGCACAGAGAGGCCCAGTACTACTCCATCGGGCCATTACTAGAGCGGCTGGAGAACACTCAACCCCTAACTGGGGAAAAAGTGCGCCAGGCATTCCTGGATCTGCTTCCCTACTACAAGGGTAACACACACACTGTCTGAAAGAAGAAGCAAACTGGATTACAGAAACAGATACATGCAGCGCTAAGGCACAGTCATCAGTCTTAGC
>JALDNG010000171.1:2147500-2263358 GCA_024349245.1 Neodontobutis hainanensis | reverse complement strand
ACCTCAACTTTAACAATGTTCAAGGGGAGAATAAAAACATTACTATTTAGCTCTGCCTACACTATAACTACACTCTTCTTTTAAAATGTTTTTTATTTCTCTTTTGTTTCTTAATCTAAAGCTTGTACATTGTCTTTTATTCCTGTAAAGCACTTTGAGTTACCCAGTGTATGACTTGTGCTATATAAATAAAATTGCCTTGCCTTGGAGTGTCAATGTGCTCTTTTGCAAACGTCAATCCTGCAGAAATGTTTTTTGTTGTAAGCAGTGTCTTCCTTTGTCGTGTCCTGCTGTGGATGCAGTGTTCAGTGTTTTCAGTTTCAATTATACCTTCAGATCTTTGGCTGTCATTCAGGGTTGTTTCTTTACCTCATTGATGAGTCTTTCTTGGTGTCATTTAGACTGGGTGCCCACTTCTTGGTAAAGTAGCAACCGATTGTTGATCATCTTTGAAATAATTCTGTAACCATTTACTGTGGACATGCCCAAAGTCCGGCCCGGGGGCCAATTATGGCACAATGTTCCCAATATCAGCAGCAACAGATTCAAATCCAACTAAAACCTGTTTATAACCAACTAAAACCTGTTCACATCCAACAACCTGTTAAAGTCCAACTAAAACCTGTTTACATCCAATTAAAACCTGTTCAAAACCAACTAAAGCCTGTTCAAATCCAACAACAACCTGTTAAAGTCCAACAAAAACATGTTCAAATCCAACTTGAGCCTGTATTGAAATAAGAATGATATCAGAAAAGACAGTTTGCCCTTAAAGATTTTTCTTTCATCAAATGCGGCCGTCTTTGCAAAATGTTTGGACACCCCTGCTTTACAGCTTTATGTAAAACAACAATTCTTTCTTGTAGCCTCTCTGAAAACTCTTTTTGGTGAGGCCTGCCTCACATAAGCATGTTTGTCTTGTGCAGAGGTTTTAATTCAGTCAAACTTTTATCTTAATGAGACTTCAGATGTGCTAAAACCAGACTCCAATTAGCTTTTTTGAGGTATGTAAC
The DNA here is from genome assembly GCA_024349245.1 of Neodontobutis hainanensis. NCBI lineage: Eukaryota > Metazoa > Chordata > Actinopteri > Gobiiformes > Odontobutidae > Neodontobutis > Neodontobutis hainanensis. The sequence continues at coordinate 2,262,345 of JALDNG010000171.1, read as the reverse complement.
TCAAGGGTTTACAAACCTTTTCCACAAGCACTATGAGGTTAAAAGACATGTCAATAAAGGTCAATTAAGACATGAATGATCAGAATTTTTTGGTGTAATTAGCCACATTATGTTTGTCTATACCCCTGACTTGGATGAAGATCAGATCACAAATTTATGCAGAAAACCATGAAATTCCAAAAGGTTCACATCCTTTATCTTGCGTAAAGTGATAGCTTCTGTACAAGAATATTATCTCTAAGAAAGGCACATACACCTCCCCCCTTTTATCTTCCCGTATTTTGGATACAAGAACCAGACTTTATGTGTTTGCAGGTGATTTGAATCAGATTTGTCTGATTAGACAATCTACCTCAGGGGTGCTCACACTTTTTCAGCATGCAAGCTACTTATAAAATGACCAAGTCAAAATGATCTACCCACTACAAAAATGCAAAACATATATTTATTTACAAATATATTGAGGATTCTTTATATGTAGAATGTATGTTGATTTACCTTGCATAACTGTATGAGCCAATATTGCACAACACAAAATAATTAACTATGTACATTCTCTGATGATTTGCACTGTACTGAAACAGCCAGGGATGCATAGTCCGGACAGAAGCTTCTGACAGATGAGGCAAACGCAAAAAGTTCTCCTTCCATTCCGTATTAAAACAATACATTTTTGTCTTCTTACTTGGTCCAGCTCCCCAACCCTTTAAGTATAGGGGAAAAAAACAGGTCTAAAAATAGGAGGTAACTCACTGAAGCTTGTTAGTTTTGCTGCACTTAGCGCCGTTGTTTGCGCATGTGCAGTGACCTAAGCAACCTACAATCTACCAATACTACCTTTGCGATTGACTGGTAGATCGACATATTGAGCACCTCTGATCTAACTGTTATTCTCAACTCCAATCTGTGACTTCTGACTGTAGCTATGGAGAAGGGGGGGGGAGTGTTCTCTCCCAGAGCCTCAGGTTGAGAAGTGTTTTATTATGACAAAAAGTCCTGGAACAGCAGAGGCCCTCAGTGTCCTAGGTTAGGTAGGTTTTGAAGCTCTTGGTGGCACTGTCAGAGGAAGATCCTTGGCTGGTGAGGCAGGAGTGCTTATTTAATTTGGTGGTTGTTGGCTCCTCAGAGGACCCTTTCTTCGAGGGCGCCCAGAATGATTTTGGTGTCTCAGGGAGTGCAGGAGATTATCCGTTAGTCACCTCACTCACGTCTGTTCAGGTGTGGGCCCAGGTTGTCACTTGCCAAATCAAGTTATCAATTAAAATGTACTTATCTTGTCTCACAGGCCTTGGACAGCCATGTATTTAATGCAATCAGCCGACTGAATTTATTGATCCGTCTGTCGATATTTAGGAGTGGTCCACTTATAAAAGATTGCACTTCCAGGTCCTCAAGTTTCTTTTAAACTTCTGATTCCCCCTTCCTGGTGTAATTATTATGTACATTATTTGTTTAATCCCATTTGGACATGACTTGGGGGAGTAGTGCTGTTATATCAGTGACCATAGCACTTGGATTGCTGCATGTAACAAATCTACTGTTGATTATGTCTCTGACAGCACCGTCTCCAAGAAGCAGAAGTGTCCTTTACTTTTGGCATAGATTATCTATTCGCTGTTTTTCAGTCACATATGAGTTTTCTGGTTCTGGTTTCCAGGTGGCATAATTTTGTTCAGTTCCCATCACTTTGCTCAGTTTTAGGAATAGCACTGTTTCCTCTGAGTTTAAGTTTTTAGTCTTAACCACATTGTGTGATCGGGACCCGTCTCAGAAAGTCCTTTTCAGATTCCAAAGCAAAAATCTTTGCTTGTAGCACACAAGCTTGTGTTTTTGCAATTTGTGAAACATATATTTTTGGTGTACATACAGATAGCTCATCAGGTCCATTGTGTTGTTTTAAAAAGTGAAAATAAGTAAAAACTCCAGTTAAAAGAATGTAAAAAGTGAATCACAAAATCATTTGCTAAAGGTGGAAATGAGTAAAAAAGCTAAGTAAAGCTGGCAGAACCAAGCAAAAAAGCATTTGCACTCTTCAGGAGGAGCTCCTGAACTAATACTGTATGTCATTGGACAGAAGGGGGCGGAAGCAGCTCAGTGGTAGAGTGACCGTCCTTCGACCGGAGGGTGGGCGGTTCAATCCCTACTCAAAACATCCCGAAACATCATAACATCCCGCTCTCCTCCACATACTGTTGTTGTGTCCTTGAGCAAGACACTTAACCCACCTTGCCTCCAGTGGTGTTAGCTGTAACACTGGTAAAGCGTTTGAGTGCCTACTAGGTGTAAAAGCGCTATATAATTAACAAAATAATATATATATATATATAATTTGAGAAATAACACAAAAAATGACAAATAATAAAATCAGACTAAACCAGACCAAAGCTAATTATTTACACTATGTTCAGTGCTTAGATGTAAATGTCATTTAGAAACACCACTTTTTATGTAGCCAACATTGACAGCAAGTCCCACACAGTAGTGTTATAGAAGCAAGGTTTACATAACTTGTCTAATGTTTAAATTAAAACACTGGAGTGTTAGTCACCATGATAATGCAGAAATGTTTCCAGTTAACAGCGAGGCAGTAATGTGCTGACAAGTCCTGTCCCCACAGGCATCCTAGCCAGGTAGTTAGAGGGCACATAGCCTCGGTGGCCACCCCTGACCTCCACCAGGCTCCACTCAGAGTTCCCTTTTTTGTCACATGGTTCTAGCACTCGCACTGGCTCTCCGCTCCGCACAGACACTTGATGGGATCCCTGTGCTGTAAAGTCATATGCAGCAAACACCTAAAGCCAAGACACAAAGACAGCACTGTTGTTCCATCAGCTGACAGATTAAGATTTGTCGGGGTATTATAAACCTGTAAATAACTCTTAAACACCAAAAATAAAACTAAGGCTTAATGTGAAAATCCTGTCCTAGACCTATGATTATAAGACACGTAAAGTTTTATTTAATTTATGTGACTGAAAGGTATATACTTTTTATTTTCTTCCATTTTGTCCCATTAGGGGTTGCAGGTGACTGGACCCTATCCCAGCAGGGCTGACATTTAAACAGAGCGTGACGGACAACCATTTATTCTCACATTCATTCACTAGTAATATTTTAATGAAATGAATGGCTTTCCATCTTAATGTTTAATTGATAAAACCCACATTCTTCTTGCTGTGAGGCAAGAGTGTCATCCACTCTGTCAAGCAGATAATAATAATCTAATGCATGACAAAAAAATGTTCTGAATAGTACTTTGTCTATCAGATTTTTTTTGGCTATGTGACTACACTTGTGCTCATAAGTTTACATACCCTGGCAGAATTTGTGATTTTTTTTGGGCCATTTTTCAGAGAATTTGAATGATAACACAATTTTTTTTCTTTAACTCATAGTTAGTATGACCCCGATCAAATGTTTACATACCAGAGTGGCTCAATGATATTGAGGTCAGGAGACTGAGATGGCCAGCCCAGAACCTTCACTTTATGCTGCTGTAGCCAATGACAGGTCGACTGTTGTCAACAATTGTTGTCATGTTGGAACATCCAGGTATGTCCCATGTGCAGCTTCCGGGCTGATGAGTTTAAATTTTCCTCCAGTATTTTCTGAGAGTAAGCTGCATTTTTTTTGGTGCCTTTGTAGCTCACACATCCCCAAAACATCAACGATGAAAAATGAAAGAGTCTGTCAGGAGCTCAGAAACGCACTGACCTTTTATACACACACTGATTACAAGCAAACAGATCACAGGTGAGGATGGTTATCTTTAGCAGCCATTCAAACCTGTTTGTCACTTGTGTGCATGTTATCAGGACAAAATCACCAGGGTATGTAACAACTTTTGATCAGGGCTCATATGGATAGTTTCTGTTGTCATTATGATTTAAAAAGAGTAAACACAATTGTTTGACAATTAATGGCTTCACCCAATCACTAACTATGAGTGAAAAAAAGTTTTTTTGTGTTATTATTCATATTCTCTGAAAAATGGACCAAAAAAAAGACTCATATTGGGTATATGCACACCTAAGTAAATATTCTTTAAAAAAAAAACTTTTTCTTTGAGAATAAACATTTTGGACTGAGAGTCCTATTACATGTGGACCAGGAGTGTTTTTTTATTATTTATTTATTTTTTGCTAATAGAAGTGAGGAATGACTATGGGTTATTATTTGATTTGAAGGGTATCCCACCTGAAAACAAGGCACAGTGGACACGTTCAGAAGCTGTCTCTCAGGGGTGTACGAGTGCCTCCTGATTTCAGGCTGGCTCTCAGGGACCAGTTTGTCAAGGGAAGGTGGTGGCTCCTCTATGGGCCGATGATAATGAACCAGTTTTGAGGACGGAGCATATCCTCTTTTGCCTGCACACCATTCAAGTCATATTGGGTTAAAGGTTTGTAATCATTCCATATATATGTTTTCAGTAATGTCCAAAACATAGAAACTGACAACAATCTACACTTTGTTGTGTAGTAGGTCTGTTTGCAGTTACACAGCTCACCTCCTGTGTCAATCAGCCAGCGACACTTGTCTCCTCGGACATCAGCTTTACTAATAACAGCCACCAGCTCTCCTCTGGTGAGGCTCAGGTCTAGGTCCCGGCTCCCCACCACACTGCCACTGACCTGGTAGATCTTTCCAGAACCGTGCTTATTGGTCAGCAGTTTAAGGCGGCGCTGAGAGAATGGGCTTAGAGGCTGAAAGAACACCACATTATCACTGTCACTATCGTCACATGTAAACATAGTGACGATAGTGACATTATCACTGTCACTATCGTCACTATGTTTACATGTAGTCCTAATTCCAATTTTGGAATGTTTTCCCAAAATATTTAGTTGATTGCAAGCCTATCAAAACACTTTAAACATTCACATGATCAGGGACACCAGAGGTTCTTAATGTAGGTGACTCTCCGTCTGCTGTCATCTATATTGTTGTGCTTTTACGCATTAGCAAAAGTCCAAGATCAAATAAAAAAAATGTCATTTAGTTCAAATAATCTGACAACAAATCTGAGCTTAATTTTCAAAGTGTGAATGTGACATATTGTTTCTGCTTAAGCACCAACTTAAACAATGTTATATTTGATAACTGACAAAGTAATTTCTGGGGCTGTGTGTTTGCGCTTTTGAGAAGTCTATAAAAGGTGTGTTCCAACTAAAGTGGGATCACACTCTTCAGCCTCCCCCAGGTAAATCTAAGCCAGGATACTGTAAAGAAAAATCTGGCTGGATCCAGGAGGAACAATGCATTCCTCATCCTGGTTGTGAAACACTGGACCAGCACTATACCCTTTGCAGGGTGCTGGAAGGTTCATGGGAGTTTTTCCAACCAGTCCATGTTTTGTGGATCTGGAGAAGGCCTTCGACTGGGTCCTTTGCAGCATACCGTTGTGGGTGCTGGGCCAGAGCAGGAGACAGCATTAAGTCAGACCTGTTACCAGTGCACGCTGTCACTGATTCTGTTCATTTTTATGCAGGTACTGGGAGAGATTGCTACCAAGTTTGAAGCAGCTGGGATGGGAATCGGGTCCTCCAAATCTGAGGCCGTCGTTAGTTGGAAAAAGATGGCTTCTCTCCAGGTTGGAAAAGAGTTCCTGCCTAAAGTGGAGAAGTATCTTGGGAATGAATGGAGGGAAGGATAGAATGGTTAATTGTCAGTGTCCACAGTATTTATATATTCATTCATTCATTCATTCATTTTTTCTTTTCTCAGTGCTATTAGGGGTGACTGGAGCCTATCCCAGCAGCTTTGGACCTGAGGTGGGGTACACCCTGGACAGTTGGTCACAGGGCTGACACTTAGAGAAAGGATGAGGTCACCTGGGAGGAGCTCGGGGGAGATCCCCATCGAGAGGAACCTGCTAAGGTGGCTTGGGCATAGACTGGAGAAACCCCAGTGTTTCCAGGAAGACCGAGAGGAAGTACCCACTACTACCCCAAAAACCTACCAAGGATAAGAGGAAGAAGATGGAATGGGAAAAAAGAAGTCTATAAACACCTTCAGCAGATGTGTTATCACTGTCTGACGTGTTGTCAGATGTGGAAGGAGGGCCCGGATCTGCGCTGCAAAAAACTACCTGCTCACGCTTCAATCTGGAGCGTGAATAAAAACATGGTTTATATTTACAAATATACTTTGTGATAAAGAGCTCTGTTTTTGATTATCATGGAGGTTATATTTTACTCATTAAGCTCAGACATTATATATTGTTATTGTTTTATCATCAGATGAAAAAGTAAAAGGATCTCCATACCAGTGGGCACAGTGTGTGAGGTCTGATGTGCAGCACCAACCTGAAAGACAGGTGCATCAAGTGAATTCTCCAAACACTGACACAGAACCTCCAGTCTCTGTGCACCTTGGAGGACTTCTGACCCAGCCCAATCCCAGAATGCACTGGGGCTGAGAGAGCTGTGAGGAAGCTGCAAATAAGAGATAGCTGTGTATGTTATTGACAGTAGCTAATATTTGAATTTGAGCCAGAATATACTGAGTCTAGTGCACCTGCTGAGCAAAGCTGTGGAATAGCTGCTCCATGTCAGAGGCCAGATCTCTGTGAAGACAGCTGATTGTGCCCAACAGGCTCCACATCATCTGCAGTGCAAGGCTGTTAAACCGAGGGAGTTCACTGAGGAGCAGTTTGTTAATTGTCCTGTCAGAAGAGGGCATATTTAATAAAACAAGATTAAAAGAATAAAAGAGTACACAAAGACTCAGAGAGAGGCTAGTAACATGCAATAATGGAACATGAATATGATCATAAGTAAATTTTGAGGAGACGAGAGACAAGAGCCTATACAGAGGGAGAGTTAGTGGAGATTCAGTTCTTAATGGGAGGCCCCCCCAGTCTTCTAAAACTATAGCAGCATAACTAGTGACCAGTCTAGGCCAGCTTTAACAAAAAAGAAGACTAATCTTTAATTTAGAGATGGTGTCTGCATCCCAGAATGTGTTCGGAAGAATGTTCCACAAGAGAGGAGCTTGATTACAAAATGCTCTGGCTTTCATTCTACAAGTAGTTTTAGAGACCTAGGGACCCCAGGTTTCCCAGAATCCTTCAGAGCACAAGGTTCTAGCTGGATGATACAGCACTATTAAATCTTTGAGATACACTGGGGCCTGGTCATTTTGTAGGGCTTAGTCTGTGAGGACAAGAAATATACTCCATTCTATATTTGACAGGTTAAACAGTAAACCCAGCTGCAGTGGGCTGTAAAAATGTTGAATTGGATAAACTAAATCTGAGCTATGATAAAGCTCAAAATAAGGAGACTACAAAAAGTAAGGTTGGCCATTGTGGCAAGACTGAAGGCTCAAACCACTGTTTCCCACTGGTGCTTAGCACTACACCAACAGAAAAGCTTTACCTGGGTGAAAGCTGTATCTTTATATAAATGTGTATATTCACAAAGCACAGTTAAAAGAATAAGCGCTGTTTAAGGGTTTTCAAATCTTTATGACTTTCCAGGGAATGTTCTTATAGATTTTTTATATCACTGCTTCTGTGTAATTGATTTAAAAGAGGACCTGTAAGTGTTGGCCACCGACTGCTCTTCATAACAGAGACTGGGTTTGGATTCTATTAGTTCATAGTCCAGCAGCTTATCCAGTCTTTTCCTGATCAGGTTTCTCGGGCCCACCAGGAGACCACGGAGTGCACATAGTGGTTTATATATCAATTTTTGCATCCGCATTTCCTGAAAACAATGACACTTGACAATGACAAACACTTAAAAAAGGATAATTCTACTACTTTACTGACTAGAGGTCACAAAGACTTACAAATGTGCCAAAGACCCACTGTCTGAGGGCCGTAGTGATCTCTTTGTAACAAATAGGCGTCTTCTCTCCATCCATATCAAAATCAAACTCCTCAGTTTTACAAGAAAGAAAATGCTGTGGCACAGAAAAGATTTTGTTTATTCCCAGATTTAGTTTTTGTGAAAACCGTGTCTCGATGTGTATAAATCTGGATCTACCTGTAGGTGGTGCAGGTAGGTCTCCACATTTTTCAGCAGCTCTATGATGCTTTGTTCCAGAACGCAGAACAAACCCTCCAGAGCATCAAATTCTTCATCAACTCGCTGCAGCACAGACAATGCAAACATGTTAATAAGAGCTGGACAGTATGCCGCTCATATGTGGAGATTAACATTCATTCCTCAAATGATTTACTTCAGAGAGAAGCCAGATCCAGTTATTTATAACAGCAGTAACATTCTTGTCAATTAATTGCCAACTTGACTTAAAAGTTAATATTGTAGCAACGTGATTTCTTTTCTAGTTAACAGTGATGCTTACAAATGAGTCAGCAATACGCAATATCCATATTGAGAGTCTTTAGTTAATGCCCAGGCTGCAGGAGAACTGCAGAACGTCTGAGAAAGTAAAGGAACTGTTGTCCTGTTTATATGACCGAATTTCTTTTGGTGTTAGTTCAGAAGATTTTGGACTGTGGTAGTTGTAAATGGTCAGTGTATATTAGTGTTGGGTGGTATGACCATAACACCATATAGATTGGTCACAAGCTCGAAAGCAGGGAGCAGGGTAATCGCAGACACTTACTTATGCTCTTATGTGCGTGCCCTGCTCTTGTCACGTAAAGCCAGCTTCTCCCTAATGTCCACTCTCAAAAAGTAATCCAAACAAGTCTAAGTCTTAAGGTTCCTGGCCTACCTTGGTTGCGAGCCCAGTCTCATGTTTAAATTGCTGACTTAATCTTGACGTCTTCTTTACAATGCTGTGGGAGTTCAGTCGATTTATTTTTTCCTTGATGCTAAGATTCTCCGTCTTCTTATATCTATCTGCTACAGAACAAGATAAATAAAATGGTTTATCTCCAAAAATTCCATTAAATGACATTGACTTTGTGGTGACAACTGATCTCACCAACTTCTCGAAATCTCTTGTATTCATTGATGCGACAGTTGAGGCTGACAGCGATGTGTGCGGTGTGCTCCAGCAGGTCGTAGGCTGGGTCGGTCTGCTCTGTGTGTGTTTGTATATTCTGCAGGAGGAGAGGATAGCGGGCCATTCGCTGGACGGGCATTACCAGGAAGAAACTCAGAGAGGGGGCGTTAACCTCAGGCCTGGAAAGAAACACTGCCACTGTCAAGTCAGTCTGACAGTGGCAGTCTGTCCCACCACTTTTTCCAGATCGTTTCTTATTTTGTTTAAAAAAAAAAAAAATACAAAATATAAAATTCTGGTGTATATTATTCTTTATATTGGGCTTATAAAAAGTACAATAATGATAATAATAGTAATTAACAAAAGTTTTTTGTGTCTTAAGATCAAAACTAAGTAAAATAAATAAATAAATAAATAAAATCACCAGATATACCATTTATTTTAACGCATCATTGGTGTTGTGGCTCACTTAGCCTATCCTTACTGCTGCATCACAATTTCCACATCAGGTTTGTAGTTTCCTGAGTATTTAATCCTGAAGCAGCCTATTGCTCAGAATACTTTTTTTTGGTATATATTATGTGCAGTTTATGTAAATCTGTGTTTCTGTGGTTGGCAAATGTCATTGGTTTTATATACAGTAGCGCTTTTCCACCTAGTAGGCACTCAAATTGCCTTTACATTTAGCCAGTGATATAGATGGAACACCACTGGAGGCAAGGTGGGGTAAGTGTCTTGCCCAAGGACACAACAGTATGAACTGTGGGGCAGAGTTGGAATCTAACCACCAACCTTCTGGTTAAAGGACAACCGCCACTGGTTATTGTAATGAACTATTGTTTGTATGTAATCCTTTTATGTTTTTGTGTTGTGTGTTATTGTTGATAAAATATGTTTTGATATTTGTACATATACTGCAATATACAGTATGGTATACCATAGTTAACGCAGTAAAAAGATTAGGACTTACGCTGAGGTCTTGATGACCTTTTTCATTTTGTTCCAGAGACCCTCGTTCTGTCTGTAGTCATTCTCCAAAGCTGTGACATTGTTATAATTGGCCATGTATTCCTTATAGGCTCCCTCAATGTCTGAGGAAAGACTGAGGAATGAATTACCTGTAAGGCAGGAAATAGTTGGCCTTGAGATGAATGATCGTTTTAACTGGTTTTTCCATTTTTTTATACAAAGAACAGAAAATGCATACACATAAACAAAGCAACAGACAGAAAAAGAGATAACACCCTACCAGCCCAACCCGGTCCTGTCACCGCCACAGCTGCACACTCAGAAAATAACAGCAACACCGCAGGAAAGTAATAGTGCACTCAGGCCAGCCACATTTAGAATAAACTTAGGTGTTTAATGTGTCAACAGTAAGTTAACTTAATCCATTTAACAGAGAGAAATAGAACATTACAGTGAAATATAAGGAAGCAGATGTTGGGATCCCGGACGAGCCCCCAAAATGTTAAGAGAATTTTAGTTAGAGATTAAATGAGCAGACGACAGAGACTGTATATGATTTGCAATGGTTTGGTCAGGTTTTATTCCTTGCAAGGAAGAAGCAATGACATGCCAGACACTTGACAGACTGATGGTTATTGCTTAACTAGGTAAGGCATACATGGGTCTTTTATATCCAGCCGGACATACAATGTTTAGGCGGAGCGCCTGATATGGTGGATGGTAATCTGCTATGACATGCACAGAATGACATTAGGAGCACAGGATGACATGTAATCAGAAGTTGCCGTGCTAACAGCCAGATATTAGCCCTGGGAATACTAAGATATTACAATTCCCATAACAATATGATTAAGAGAAAAGAGTAAAGTAAACATCCAAACTAACTGTCCAGGCAAGTATTTGCGCTGTAGAGTAATAATGCTGTCTGTATACAATAGTCTCATAAAAGTATTAGTAGTATGGATACATACTTTCATAAACAGCAGATGGCGGTAAAGCATTACAATAATGATGGCGATTGTGATTTTAGTACCAAGTCTCCTAAAAGTCCTATGCACACTCAAAAATGAAAACCAAGGATGCAAACTCAAGAATAACCAAATAACCAAATTCAAAGCTGGACAGCAAATCGATTCTAATAACAGTCAGACGTGGTTAAATGAGGATTAAAGGACCAGACAGTCCGTACAAACATCAGGACCAGTAGCTGTGCTTATGAAGTCAATGTGGCTCAGTGCTTCTTTGACAGAGATATGCAAGACAATTTTATTTATATAGCACAATTTATAAACTGGGTCATTCAAAGTGCATTACAGAAATGACACACACATTTAAAGTGTCTTTTGTTTCCTGTAAGGCACTTCTTGTAAACCAGACAAGATTTATGAAAAAAAGACACACAAGTAAAATACAGAATAAAAAATAAAAAGACAGAGTGCAGTCCCTCTCTCCTGACAACTTAAAACCAGTAGAAACATTAAATCTATGTTTAAAAGACATTAACACCTGGATGAATCAAAGTTTCCTGCAACAAAACACAAACACACAAACAAATTATCATCATCGGTCTAAAATCTGGTAGGAACAGGCCTATGTTTCTACCAGATCCTTGCGTACTGCAGATGAGTAATGTCTGGTGGTAACATCCTAAAAAGGAAAAAATAAAAAAATAAATAATCACTCTTATGTACCTTCTCTACCTGCTCCTACAAGATCAGCAGATTCTGTAGCCATCTTAAAAAAAAAAACGCCTGAAAACTCATCTCTTACATTAACACCTGACTGACAAACACTGACTTCTACTTCCTTTCTATTGATTCCTTCTCTTTAAAATAAATAAATAAAAATAAATTATTCCTACCCTTAGCTTTGTATACTGTGCTGGGTTTTAACTGAATATTTAAATTTCCACTTTTGGAGCCTGCCCTCTGGTGGACAGAGGTATATCTATGTGGTGGCGCTGCTCTTACTCGAGACCCTTATAAGGGGTTCAATGAGAGAATCTTGGTCATTCCTTTGTGGGTCGGGCCATTTTTGGGCCGGTCTGTTTAGTGTTAACACAAACAGTGCCAGGGGAATTAAAAAAATGCCTTAAGGGAATTAAAAAAATGCTTCTTCTGTGAAGCCTCGTGGCTTTATTTATGGAAATTTTGTTAGGCCTATGTTTGTCACGACAAAACATCAATTAAACACGTTCTTATCTCTCACCACTTGCCACAACGTAAAATAGCATCCGAAGCACACATATCTGTGGCCTGTGCACTGTAAATATTTACTGTAGACAACATACGACCCTGCTAGATGTATTAATATAAAATCTCACAATTGCTCATAAACCATACAAAAGTATAAACTACACTCATATAAAAGGATTATTAGGAACACCATACTAATATTGTGTTTGACCCCCTTTCGCCTTCAGAACTGCCTTAATTCTACGTGGCATTGATTCAACAAGGTGCTGAAAGCATTCTTTAGAAATATTGGCCCATATTGAGAGGATAGCATCTTGCAGTTGATGGAGATTTCTGGGATGCACATCAAGGGCACGAAGCTCCCGTTCCACCACATCCCAAAGATGCTCTATTGGGTTGAGATCTGGTGACTGTGGGGGCCATTTTAGTTCAGTGAACTCATTGTCATGTTCAAGAAACCAATTTGAAATGATTTGAGTTTTGTGACATGGTGCATTATCCTGCTGGAAGTAGCATCAGAGGATGGGTACATGGTGGTCATAAAGGGATGGACATGGTCAGAAACAATGCTCATTCTGACTCTACCATCTGAAAGTCTCAACAGAAATCGAGAGTCAACAGGCAACATTTTTCCAGTCTTCATCTGTCCAATTTGGCTCGTGCAAATTGTAGCCTCTTTTTCCTATTTGTAGTGGAGATGAGTGGTACCCGGTGGGGTCTTCTGCTGTTTTAGCCCATCCGCCTCAAGGTTGTGCATGTTGTGGCTTCACAAATGCTTTGCTGCATACCTCGGTTGTAACAAGTGGTTATTTCAGTCAAAGTTGCTCTTCTATCAGCTTCAATCAGTCGGCCCATTCTCCTCTGACCTCTAGCATCAACAAGGCTTTTTCGTCCACAGGACTGCTGCATAGTGGATGTTTTTCCCTTTTCACACCATTCTTTGTAAACCCTAGAAATATTTGTGCATGAAAATCCCAGTTACTTAGCCGATTGTGAAATACTCAAACCGGGCCCGTCTGGCACCAACAACCATGCCACGCTTAAAATTGTTTAAATCATCTTTCTTTCCCATTCTGACATTCAGTTTGGAGTTCAGGAGATTGTCCAGGACCACACCCTTAAATGCACTAAAGCAACTACCATGTGATTGGTTGATTAGATTCTTGTATTAATTAGAAATTGAACAGGTGTTCCTAATAATTCTTTAGGTGAGTGTATAATGCACATAATATAACTAAATGAATAGCTAAATAAGTACACAGAAATAAAACCCCTAACATCCAAAATATTACACTACACAGGGCGTATCAAAGATCTCCTTCAGGGGATTCCCGGTCGGTGCCAGAGGCAAATGACACTATAACAACTTCCCACCTACTACAAGAGATGGGCCTATCCAAGACAATGGCCATGAATATATCAAGGAAGGCACCATCAGGATGTGCCGTACCTTCAGACATCTCGCGGCTAAATGTTGATATTGTAATATTGTAATATATTTGTTTTATAAAAAAAGCTTTACTTACTCATTTCACGCCTCTCATTTCATTGCCTATGCTTTGTATGCTACTAATTCTAATCAACTTATCAACGCCTCACAAGATCTCTCCTACAAGAAGCTTCACTTCAAGAGAACTCCAAGGGACCAGAGACTGATAAGTGGCGCTCTGGTGGTAGGCAGGGACTACAGCCGTTCACATTTGAAGGGCGCAAATACAAACTATGGATGACGATTGAGGTACGAGGAAGCCTTGGTCGACAGGCGACCCTAAACATCCTTAAATGAGTCGAGGGGCAAGTCACTTTCTGCTTTACCGCCCTGAATCCTAGTATCCAAACTAGCCTCCGGAGTTAGGGAACTCAGGCGTTGTCCCAGTCTAGGTTGCCCCACCCTTCTCATAACCCCTCAGGTTCCCTGGAAGTGGAATGAGAAGTGGCTGAGGGAGTCACCTACTGCCCAGCACTCGAATATCAAAGTGAAGAGATTCAATAAAGCCCAGGCAACGGCAGGAGCAACTATGACTTTCCTAAGATAGCCAAATGCCTTGTCATCTAATTACTGACGTGCATGAATGGATGAATGAGATTCCCACTGTCCCTACCTACTATCTAGCAAAACTACAGCCAAAGGTACGGGCTTGGCAGAATCAGTGGGGAAAGAAGACCCTGTTGAGCTAGTCTGGCATTGTGAAGAGACATTAATGTGTGTAGAATAAATAGGACAGACCCAGTGAGGCGGGGAGGCGACAAACCCGGGGACAGTGGCAGGTGGGGAGTTTGACTGGGGCGGTACACCTATCAAACGGTGACGCAGGTGTCCTATGGCGAGCTCAGGGAGGACAGAAACCTCCTGTGGAGCAGAAGGGCAAAAGCTAGGTTGATCTTGTTTTTCAGTATGAATACAAACCGTGAAAGCAGGGCCTCACGATCCTTCTGTCTTTTAAGCAGGAGGTGTCAGAAAAGTTACCACAGGATAAATGGCTAGTGACGGCCAAGTATTTATAGAGATGTCGCATTTTGATCCTTCATTCTTTCCTATCATTATGAAGCAATTAAGAATTCACCTAGTGTTGGATTGTTCTGCTACTAAGGGAACGTGAGCTTAGCTTAGACCGTCGTGAGAGAAGTTAGTTTTACCATACTGTTGTGTTGTTGCAAAAGTAAATAGTCCTCATTCTCTGCTGGAGGGACAGGGTACCATGGGTCCCTCTCAACAATAAGAAGAGGCCTGAGGGGCACAAAGTGCCCAGAGCTCCAGGGCGGGAGCAGGGCAGTACCGATTCTGTGCAGCCCAAGGCTGGGAGATATCAGAGGCTGGGAGTCTGGAGCTAGAGCTCTCCAGCCAGTGCAACCCGGCCCCGGGGAGGCCCGAGGCTGGGGAGAGTAGCAGTAGCAGAGGCTGTGAGCCTGGAGCTGGAGCTCTCCAGCTCTAAGTGTTGAGCGGGGTACCAGGGGCACAAAAAAAAATTATACTCGTAAACTCTCCGTGGGGTACCAGATGCACGTACCCATGGGTCATCAGAGTACCAGGGGCACAAAACTTCTGCCGGCTTGGTGCTTGGCAAAGAGCTGAATAGGTTTTACAGCATTTTTAAAACAGATTTTTAAGTCACACTATTCTGCAAGTAGTTATACAGCAACCAACATTGTCACTGTGTGTCACATCATAGTACAAAGACAGTTCTATCTTGATGTGAGGAGAGTTTGCAGAATTCAGTTGTTACCTTTAGTGGATGGATTTTTTTATTTTACATTGCATGCAGTAAGCACAGACACGGCATTTATGAGACAAAAATAAACTAGTGTTACTAAAGTAAAGGGAAAAAAGTTTTAAAAAAAGGACATTAGGTGACTTTTAAACTCTGTAATGCTGTCATATTTTGTATGCAGTGTAACTCTAGAAGGTTAATGTAAAAATTCTTACAAACTGTTTCTAGAAAGGTGGGGTCCTCCGGCTGTTTTTGGTCCAGCAGGTTGAGCAGGCGACGGGACACGTCCATCACATCTTCTATGTACAGAAACATGCTGTCCAAGTCGTCTGGAGGCGGCTGTCATGTACACACATAACAAATATGAGTGGGTTAAATATGTTTAACTGCTCTACACAATCCATGTACACAGTTCAATGACTTTCTGGATAGTTTTTTTTATATCTCAGTCACTGATTCAGTGGTTGCAAGGGGTGTGATCGCTCTTCAGCACTGCTTGCAGTTAATTTACAATAAAATGTATTCACTTTAAACACACAGACATGCACTGCATTCTATTCTAATGAGAAATGTGCTTATGTAGGAAGATTCTACAATTAACTCATTGACTGTGAACAAAACAGCCTTTTGTCTCACAATACAACCATTCAGATGCTCATGAGAATTGTCTGTACCCAGCCCTCATTCCTTTTATTCACTGTTCACCACGCACTGAGATCACTGAGCTTCCCATTTAAAAAAGTGACTTTATGATTAATTAATAAACTTGCAAAAGTAGATTCCTATGAGATATTTTGTATGTTCAGCCTGCTTTATGAAGTAAGCCCTATACTTCTCTGCCGCTGAGTAATTTACCGTAGATTAGTCTCCATTTATACTCTCCAATGTTGTGTTTATGAGCTTTTAATTCAGAGCGCTAAAAGATGTATTGTGTAAACCCCAGACAGTAATTTGTTCAGGCTGGTCTGTGTGGGTCAAGATTTGGACATCGCTGGATTTACCAGCTGCAATTGAATGCATTGTATGCACGTAAATGCGCACTTCATTTTCTAAGCCCGGCTGACGTTACTTTCTTTCTCCAGTTCCGGTAATCATGGTCAATAAACTTGCCTCCAAAGACATCCAAAATATTTCAAGCCGGCCTTTTTTTTCGTGAGACTCCTCTCAACTCAAATGCTCGCTAACATTGGATATTAGGGCTGCTCGATTTTGGAAAAAAAATTAAAATAAAATAATTCACAATCACAATTATTTTACACAATTACTCATTGACTTTGGAAATACACTCACCTAAAGTATTATTAGGAACACCAAACTAATACTGTGTTTGACCCCCTTTCGCCTTCAGAACTGCCTTAACTCTACGTGGCATTGATTCAACAAGGTGAAATCCAAGCTGAAGGCTGGTCCAGTGGAGAGATAGTGACAGGAATAGTTCTGCTGGGTTTAAAAGATTGACTCTGAGTTATAATAACATGAGGACAGGATGCTTTTGGGTCACTGACTCTTAGTTTTCAGGTGTGTTTGAGGACTAAATAACAGATTTAGGCAGTAGACATCAGGATAACACGACCTAACCAGACAACTAAAAGCTTCTACTTTATCCAGTTCCACACCCGCACTATCATGACTTGCAGGTTCTCTAACTCCTGCGACCTGCTGAGATTCCTTGTGTCAAATGCACCGAATGCACCTGTCTATATTACTAGACAAAATGGCAGCACCATGTCCAGTAGGATGCAGTCCGTCTGCCCTCAGCAGGCCTGGGCGGCCCCAGAAAGAAGGCCAGTTATCCACGAAACCATAACCTTTCTGACTACAATGCCGGGCCAGCCACCGGTTCATGGAAACTAATCTGCTATACTTTTCATCACTACCCCTTTCGGGGAGGGGGCCAGAGACAATTAATCGATGCCGACTCATCTTGTTCCCTAGTTCAAGAGTCCTGGCTAGGCTATCTTTGGTTACCTCAGACTGCCTCATTCTCACATCATTGGTGCCGACATGAATAACTATCTGCTTGTATGTAGTGCCAGTATGTGTCTGAGGAAACTCTGCCTCCCTGTGTGATGTCAGCACCCTAAGATTAGCCTCTATGTCGGAAGCTCTGGCCCCCGGTAAACAGTGGACAATGGCTGGCGTCTCGAGTCTAACATTGCAGGTAATGGAGTCCCCTATCACCAGAGTGCAATGCTCGCTCCGGCTGGCAGGCGCAGAGGAAACAGGCCGTGATCAGCGTGGATAAGCGGACTTGAAAGCGCCGAAAACCGGTTTGCGGTCAGAGGGGGTCCGCAGACAGGAGGCTTGCCCCTGCCTGCACACCTGAAGTGGACAAACCACCCTTTTCTGACTGAGAACAATGGTCTCGTACTTGGAGGTACGGATCCTCACCCTTAGCACAGGGCCCCGGACCCTATACTCCCGGGGCACCTCCCACAATATGCCGTGAGGGACAAGGTAAAATACCTTCTCCAGATCCACAAAACACATGTGGACTGGTTGGGAATACTCCCATGCACCCTCCAACAACCTGGAGAGGGTATAGAACTGGTCCAGTGTTCCAACAACCGGGGCGAAAACCACATTGTCACATTTTCAGAAATACGTTTTATAAATGAACGCCTCTCTCATTAAACTTCAACAAATATTAAAATTTTATTCAAATTTTAGCTTAAATATTTGAATATTTATTTATTTATTTTATTTGTATTTCATTTGTAGAATAAATGTCCTACTGCATACATTATGTTATGTGTCTTTCTTTGACAGGTAGGCAATGATCTTTTTTTCCTGCTGTGTAATTTTATTTTGATAAAAAAGTTTCCTGGTGAAGACAGAAATTCTACATCAAATCTCTGCGCAATTCACACTAACCTGGAGCTTGTGTAGGTTGCCTCTGATGGTGACGGTGCTCAGCTGCAGCATTTGAAGGTAGTTCCTCTCAGACTGGCATAGCTCCTTCATGGCTAACAGCTGTCTGTGTGATGCCCGCTCTTTTGCTGCCGCTGTCACCTTATCACTTCTCTGAGCTGAGTCTGGCTCCTGGCACTCAGGTGCTGCTGCCTCGTCTAAGACCTTCTCCTTTGGACTCAACACACACTCAACTTTTTCTTCAGGAGCACAGTTCTCCACACCTCCTGAGGCCTTCATGTTGATCACTGACAAAACACCAAATTCAATTCAGTTGAATATGCACCAACTTTAATAATAAACTGAGCAAGTGTACATATATAGATTAACTTGCTGTAATATAAATATTATTTGGGAACTGCTTGTTACCATTTTTAGGTACAAAAAATTTAAATAAAAAAAAATTCAAACCAGTGGCATGTAGCAATACCTGTATTTCTACCCAATACGACCCTACATAAAAAATACATCATTCTTATTAAAGCCGGAACCTCAAAAGGTGGAGTGAGTCTTTCTTTCAGCAAGATTTGGACAAAGTGATCCTGTCTGAGTGAGAGGAAGTCCTCATTATACTTTCATTCAACACCTCCCAGTCACTTCTCTCATGTGCAGCTTAAGTCAGAGCATTCCTATTAACTCTTGTCACAGTATGAGACACCTGAATATACTCAAACAAGGATCACAAATAAAAGCTAGGTACATTTTAACCTAAACACAATTGGTATGTATGGTCTGACTTTAGATATTCCTAAAAATTATAAGATAAGACTTGATCCCACATAAATCTTCTCCTAACTGAGAGCTGTCTTTATTCTATGCTCAACAACTATCGACCCATATCACACTTGCCATTTTTAGGTAAAATCATTGAAAATGTTGTATTTCGGCAACTTACTGACTTACTACTTCTATTGCTTAACAACTGCTTTGATCCATCAGGCCCCATCACAGACTGAGACCAGAGGTTGCACTAGACTTTCTCACTCTGTCATTTTGACAGACCGAGTCGTAAAAATTACGTCATAGTCTATTACCTGTCATTTTTAATTTTCACACTTTATTAATACGTATAATGGCTTTAATACTTATTTTGGGTTTTACATTTACATTTTACTTTAAGAAATTATAAGACGAGCATAGAGGACAGATTATTTGTTTTATTTATGAACAGATACACAAAAAGTGGAAGGATATTTTGTACTTAAACTCTAGAGAACGCAGTATTACATATATGATACAAAATTAACTGAACTTAATTTAATCATTGTTGTTGTGCACCCCCTGACAAATCCGTTACTTGTTAGATTTTGTACAGATGTCGCAGAACATTTTTCCTCCTTCCCACCTCAGCCACGTAAACTCCTGTTCTTCATTTGTCCTCCTCCATCCTCCACTGCATCATGTCCTCTTTTTCACAATATCTGAACTATTTAGCGGTTTAAAAAAACTACTCACACTCAGCTGCAGTGAACTTTTTGCAACTGAATGCGGCATGACAAAGAGGACACAATTCAAGATAATTGCTAATTGATATGTACATTCGCCACCAACTGGTCAAGAGTAAAAATTACAATAGATCACCCTCAGAATAATCAAAATGATGAATGGCATTCAATTTTTTCCTCACTGCTAAAAAAAAACTCTTAATGCACCCTCTGAACAAGACTGCACTTATCAAAGTCACAAATTACATGCCTCTGAACACTGACGCGGGCAAAGTCTTAATCTAAGTTCTGTTGGACTGCTGAGTTTGATACAGTGGATAATAGAATCCTGTCACAAAGATTAGACAAATGGATAAGTATCACTGGAACTGCCCTTAAATGGTATAAGTCCCATCTTGAAGACAGGAAGTACTTTATTTCGGTTGGTAACTGTATCAGATCAAATGGCCCTGACATGTGGGGTTCCACAGGGGTCTATCTTGGGACCTCTATTAATCAATCTTTACATGCTTCCTTTAGGCCAGTTAATACACAGCGGTGATGTATCCTATATGCAGATGACACTCAAATTTACATTTCACTCACAGCAGGTGAACGTGGACCAATCGAACAGATTGATGATAATTTTTACAAACTGAAAGAGACAAGACTGGACAAATCTTTGGGAACAGAAACAGTCACCTTGTGTCACAAATTAAATTAACCTTCTGCATTTATTACAAAAACAAGGCAAGTCCACATGACCCAGAGCCACAATTTGATAACCAGGAATTTATCATACCCCAATAATGATTTGATAATTACATTAACATATAAACAAATTTTATGACAATAACATATAAAATAACCAATAACATCTGCATTACCTGCTTCAGGAGAGAAATGCATCCTCCCTCTGACTGTCCAAACTGCAACAAATATCTGCTAAGGCGAGGCTCTGTGGAAGGACAGCAAACACAGACCGGTCTAAGTTCCTCCAGTGACTCATATGGGTTGATATTTTTGCCACTAGAAAGTGAAACTGAATATGTTGTATTTGAATTTGAAGTGCCCAAACTGAACCTAAATTGCTCAAGTTGAATTAATGCTTTAAAATGAAATTTATTATGAAACTGCTTTAGTTTATAAATAAATTGCAGTAATAATATTTTAATTTTATTATTTTGCTTTAAAACAGTTTTTTCCCAATTTAGTTCTACAATATCTTCAGTTTCAGTTCTATAATTCAGTACAGTTTTAAAAACAGCCGCACATCCGGATCTTGGAGAGAGCCTTAGATATTGAGCCCAGAACTGTGGTACTGTGATGTATAGCTACCGTTAACCTACATTAGGTGGACTATATTGGTGCAGGTCAATGTGTCCCACCCATTGTCACTAGACCTGACTACAAGGATGGGCAGGTGGAGGACTCTCACCACACCAAGAGCAAGAGGCACAATAGAAAATGCAGTGTAAATATGTTCTAAACTTCCACTCTACAGCCTCCACTGCTCCTCTCATCTCCCAGGACAAATGCCCCTCCTTCTTTGTACTGAGCTTAAAACTATCTAAAAATATTTTCTGGTATTTATTGCAATAACGATATAAATGTATTGCCATCAAGCCTCTTTCATGGAACCCCCTATAAGGGCCTCGAGGAAGGGCGCCACCATACAGTGATATACCCCCCGTCCACAAACTATTGTTTTACTATGCAGTAACAGCAGAAATGCCATTTTATTTTCCTGTGATAAAGACAATATTGGTGAATGGGGGAGCAATAAGCCAGCGCTATCCACTATTTATACAATCCTTTAGTGCACTGTTTACTTAATGTTCTTACACGAGCGTTGTGGACACATACAATTGTAATTAGACAAAACCATATTATACACACACGTGAAGTAATGAGTAAAACACATTTTTCATTTCCTGATCTGGGAAAAATCCAGACATGGCAGACTAAATTTTTTGCTCCACATGCTTTTAATAGTAAATGTGAAAACATCTTTGTGCATCACTGACACAGAAAATGCACACCCAGGGAACACGAGGGTGGAGTTGAAGTCAGTAGAAATTCGATTTAAGGCCCTCTGTCTCTCTCCTTTTCCGTTTGTCTTTTGTGCAGCTCGTTGTTTTCTTTGGTGCAAGAGTTTGTGTGAGTTTATCTTGTTACAATAGCAGATATGCTTTTTACACAGGTCTCAACTGGCAGTGTGTTTGTTAACTGCAGTAAAATAATGCTCAGGATGTCATGTGACAACACACAGAGCAGGGGAAGGAGGCGGAGGGGACTGCACAGACACCTGGCTACTGTTTAAATGACCTGCCCAGCCCTACTGTTGACTGTACACTCAGTGCAGTGCAGTAGCAAAGGAGGAGCCTGTGTGTGCATCTGGCTCACACAAAAACATGTACATGCACATGATCTGCAAGTGGGACGCTATGGAAATACAGCATTTGTAAGGCTTTATCATATGTTATTGGGAGAAAACAAATTCTTATTGTGAAAAGAATTTTTTCCAGTATATTGCAAACGTTAGTGTAGTCGTTGGCTAACATGTGATGCATCAATGTTTAAAAGAACCTGTGCACCAATTGTCCCTGTGGGTTTCTCTGTAGAAACCTGAAAAGTACAGTGGGGACTGGTCAGTCGCTGCCCCAGAATTTACAACCACAGCTCAGCTCTTGCTCTCGACGTCACTGTAACCCAGACTAGCCGATGGTTCTAGTCTCTCCCTGTGCTGGCCCTCTCTTCTCTACACACCCAGCTTTCAAGTCTCTCTACGTTGTGTTTCTTAATGGTCAGTAGCAAGATGTGATGCAAAGAAAAGAAAGCTGGGCACAGTGATGGTTTGTTTTGTGGAATGCACAACAGGCACTTTATTTTCTTGCTTGCAGACTATAAGCAGTTTGGGTGTTCACATTATCTGGCAGCCTTACAGGAGTAAGGACAAACCATAAAGACAAAATGGCTGACCTCTGTCAAACCGCCTCCACCTCCTCCCAGACCAGCTCTAAAAGCCTTGACAAGCATCAAGGCTCCTATCAGCAATTAGTACACTGAGGGCCTCAGTGCTGATCCAGGTCCTTTTGAAATCCACCCCATCAAATTTCACATTTTTATCCAAAATAGGGGAAAACAAAAAGGGTGGTGGTGTATGTGCTATTCTTAGGGATAATATTCTTGATAATATTCTGAGTTACAAAAATGCTTTCAGTTATTTGCACAGAATTTGAACAAATTGTCATATCAGGTGATTTTAATGTGCATGTGGATAATGTTTGAAGAACTTTCTACTATTGTTGATACTTTTGGTTTCTTGATACTTTGTCAGCACGTTAATGAGCCGACCCATAACTCTAAGCTAAGGGTTCCACAGGGGTCTATCATGGGATGCCCTGTTCACTGGTTAAGACAGCTGCAGCTTATTCAGAACGCTGCTGCTCGGGTTCTAACTAACACCAGGAAGTACAACCACATCATTCCAGTTTTAAAATCTCTGCACTGGCTTCCTGTTGCTCAGAGAATAGACTTTAAAACAGCAGCTGGTTTACATGTCTCTTAATGGTTTAACACCAGAATATATTTCTGACATGAACCATGCTTATGAACCTCCTCGGACTCTGAGAACATCTGGGACAGGTCCTTCTGCTCGTGCCCAGAGTTAGAACTAAACAGGGTGAAGCAGCGTTTAAGAGGGAGTAAGGACAAAACAAAGACAAAATGGCTGACCTTGCGACCAAACACCAATATAGCTACAGTGGCCGGAATGGGACACAATAGAAAACCTCAATATTATAATTCCGAAGAAATGAGAGATGCACATGCGCCAACTAGCGGCTTAACAAAGTCACTTCCTTACATAGCCATGAGGCTAATGTCTGGGGTAGCTACTGAGACCCCACTGTACTTTTCGGGTCTTTGCGGAGATCCCGCTGGGGTGATTAGTGAACAGGTCCTTTTAAACTTGATAATTCATAGACTACAGCGACAAACACAGGTGAGACAGGGGTTGGTGTAGCTCAGTGCTGGACAGTTCAAAGAAAAGAGCCCACACCTAAAGAGAGGTGGGATCAAGAGGCTAACTGATAATCTCCTGCACTCCCGGAGACGCCTATGTGGTTCTGGACACCTTCTTGAACAAAGAAAGGATACTCTGAAAAGCCAACAGCCATCAAATGAAAAAAGCACTTCAGCGTCACCAGCCAAAGATCCTTCTCTGACTAGAGGAGGATCCTCTGACCCCAGTAACATCTCTGTCCCATCCCCGGATTCACCAATGGGATTTCCAGATTACCTGGAAATTTTGGTAAAATCTGGAATACAAATGATACCCCTTACACCTAACTAGGCCAGGTCACGGGTGCTATCATCATCATCATCATCATCATCATCTCTAAAAACATCACCCCCAATACCACCCAGGAGCACCACTTCTCCACCTATATCTGGCCAATATCTAGACAGGCCTTCTGCTCGTGCCCAGAGTAAGAACTAAACAGGGTGAAGCAGTGTTCAAGTGTTTGGCAGCAAAAACCTGGAACAGTCTTCCAGATGACGTAAAACAAGCCTCAACTCTAACAATGTTCAAGAGGAGGTTAAAAACCTTCCTCTTTAGCTCTTTCTACATTACAATTTAAAGTGTTTGTTTCCTGCACTCTTCTTTTAAAACTGAAAACTACTAATTGTGCTATATAAATAAAAAATGCTTTCCTAAGAAAATGTTCAAAATCAGGGGTCCCCAACCTTTTTGTTTGATTTACATAATGTAAATCAAACAAAACTCACCATAATGTCGAGTCCATGTGAGCCCTGGCCATTTGTCCATAATTTAGTGACATTTGAAGTTGTCTTGAATTATTATAGTTTTTAGGTCACTGTCATTTGCAATGTCAAGCAGTTGGTCTTCCTCACGCACAAGTAGAACCAATTCACCTGGCTGGTTCACAATGGGTTATGAATCCATTCATTCTGAGTTTGAGGGTCTTTTGTGGACAGGAAAAGCCTCATATGATAGCCATTAGCCACATATTGAACAAAGCAGGCTTGGGTGGTGTGTGATTACTTGTTGAGATGAAGCCATGATTTAAGTAGGACTCGTAGTATTTTCTCTTAACTGCAGCTTTCTTTTTTTGGAAGTGGTGGCTTCTGCCTCTCATCATTGGTCTTTTCCTTATGATCAAGAAGCGCTTCAGATTTTAGCTCAGTTCAGTGTGTTAGCTAAATTGGCAGCACATGGAGCTGTGAGTTAATCAAGTGCACTCAAGTGTTTGAAGGGTGCCCGCCTGGTTTATTTAACCAAGCTGCACACTCACTGAGAGACTGACAGCCCAAGGAGCAGGAGGTATCTGGTATTGGCAGGATCAGCCTCCAGTCAGAAAAAGTCAAATCTGGTCATAGAAATAGAAAAGAAAAAAGGAGAGGAAGAAAAGTTGTTGAGGAAAGCAGCTACAAATTTTTGCAAATTAACGTTGCACATTGGGTTGTTCATTATAAATACACAGCTTTAGAAGAGACTTATATATATAAATATAACAACAATTTATTTTCCACCAATAACTAAAAAAAAAATATAGCCTATGGCCTCAGTAGCGCTGTAACTTTGTATTACTTTGAGTTTACTCTCTTAACATAGGAACCCTATGGCCTCTTCAGTTTCAGACAAAGCCACAGCAGCATGCCTCCAACATGTCCAGATAAAAGCACTGAGGGTATGAGACAAGGTGAGCTTATGTAGGCAGTTAAATAGACTATATACACAATTGATTTGAACAACCCAGTAAGTAATTGTACGCGAGTGATTTTAGCAGCTTAAGCTACCCCTTTACATTTAGCCTGAATTCTGTCTGTTCGTGTAGCAGAGAAGAAAATATAGGAGAAAAAGAGTAAATCAGTGTACTATACCAGTCAGTGCAGACTAAACACCAGCAGGGTAATAAAGTTTAAACAGAGAAATAAACTAGACTGTAAAAACATACAGATAAAAATTTGAAATGTTCTATTGCTTAAGTCTGTGAAGGTTCTCAGTCATCCATGACATCTTGAAAAAAAGGTTTAAGTGAAAGCAACTGGACCAGGTTTTAAGGTTCCAATTTAAATTTTTTTAAATTTAAATTCCAAGAGACTTAATCAATTCTGAGACCAACTGGTAAGAGAGCCGAGTTGTTGTTTTTTTTATATTGCTTAAGGTTACGTATACAAAGCATGTTTATAAAGGGCCCACCAAGATGGTTTGTACCTAGGACCCAGAATTTTGTGCTATACCCCTGCTCTTTCGTATTGTAAAGTGCCTGCATATCTCTCGCTCTTGGTGTGGTATTTACAGTGCGAGTCCTCCACCTGCCCATCGCTACAGTCAGCACCAGTAACAACAGGTGGGTCACATTCACCTGCCCCAATAGTGTCTAGCTAATGTAGGCTAACGATAGCTACACAGCACAGTACCGCAGTTTTCTGAATCTGGGCTCAACATCTAAGACTCTTACCAAATGAAAGAGAATTGTAGAACTGAGAAAAGCAGTTCCAAAACAGATTAATTCAATTTCACAATATAAATAAATTTTCAGTTTACTGCAATTTATTTTCAAACCCATGCATTTGGTTTCAAATTGAGCTTTTTAAATTAAATTTTTAAAAAGCATTCATTCAACTTGAGCAATTCAGATTCAGTTTGAGCACTTCAAATTCAAATACAACATATTCAGTATTAGTTTCTAGTGGAACAAATATCAGCCCATAGGCTTCACTCACTGCAAGGCTCTGAAAGAATTTGTCAACACAAGCTCAAGTTTGAAATCAAGCACAATTGCTTGGTAGAAATAAATAAAATAATACGAAATAAGAAGAAGAAGTAGGCCTAATAAATCAAGAAGGCAAACCAGGGGATAGCACTGATCAAAGTAACAAACACTTTAAAGAACCTGTTTGTGACGGTTCTCAGTCAGCTAGAACATCTTGAAGAAAAGGTTAAAGCAAAAGCAGCTTGAGGGCAACTCAAGGTGAACATGTTTTGTCTCTAATTCCAAGTCCGTAGGCGCAAAATGGCTGCCACGTCCCTGTCAGTCTGCTTTAACTTTTTTTTCACTTTAAAAGAACCCTAAATATTGTTTTTCATTTGGGGATTAGAGTGGATTGGTAGGAGGGAAGAGCAGCAAGCACATGTCAGCATCAGAAATATTCTGGCAATGTGACATTGTTGAAACATTACCTCATCTGGATTTAGAGCTCAGATTCACTTTCAACTACATTATAAATACAATAAGATGCTTTAAACCAGGCACAAGCTTTGATGTTGACAGTTTAAAGCAACACAACTGAACATTTGACCTCAATATACACATATTATATCTTGAAGACAGGAAGTACTTTGTTTCAGTTGGTAACAGTGTATCAGACAAAATGGCGCTGACATGTGGGGTTCCACAGGGGTCTATCTTGGCACCCATATTATTCAATCTTTACATGCTTCCTTTAGGCCAGTTAATACACAGCTGTGACATATCCTACCATAACTCAGATTTACATTTCTCCCTCTGTCCAAACTGCAACAACTATCTGCTAAGGAGAGGCTCTGTGGAAGGACAGCAAACACAGTGCAGTGAGTGACTCACTCACTGCAAGGCTCTGAAAGAATTTGTCAACACAAGTTCAAGTTTGAAATCAAGCACAATTGCTTGGTAGATATAAATAAAATACATAATAAAAGAAGTAGGATTTAGAGCTCAGATTCTCTTTCTACTACATTATAATACAATAAAATGATTTAATCTAGGCACAAGATAATCCAGTTAATATGCAGATGTGACGTAACCTACCATAATCATGCTTTACATTTCACTCACAGCAGGTGAAAATGGACCAATCCATCCACTGTGTCACTGCATCAAACAGGGATGCATAATCATTTTCTCCAACTGAACAGAGACAAGACTGAACTAATCATCTTCGGGCCACAGAAACAAAGAGAAAGTGTCAGCAGTCACCTCGAGTCTCTTTCTCTAAAATCTAAAAACCAGGTTAGAAATCTAGGAGTATTTATGGACTCAGACTTGAATTTTTTCAAGTCACATCATCAGCATTTTATCACCTTAAAAACATTTCCGTGCACTCATTCAATTTTCAAAATGGCAGTGGAAAAAGTATGTGAACTCTTGAGTTAATGACCTCAAAAAGCTAATTGGAGTCAGGTTTTCAGCACACTTGGAGTCTTGTAAAGATAATGTTTGGAGGTGTGAGCTACTGCTACTTTGACTGATGTTCAAATGTTTGGAGTTTGCTCTGCACAAGAAGAACACAAAGTTTTGAATATAGTTTCTGATACAAATTCCCACCACCCTCTGCAGCACAAGCTGGGAGTCATCAGGACTCTCCAGGACAGAGCACAAGAGGTGCCCCAACACCAGAAGGTAAATGGAA
Source organism: Neodontobutis hainanensis (assembly GCA_024349245.1). Taxonomy (NCBI): domain Eukaryota; kingdom Metazoa; phylum Chordata; class Actinopteri; order Gobiiformes; family Odontobutidae; genus Neodontobutis; species Neodontobutis hainanensis. Next base: position 2,234,295 of record JALDNG010000171.1, on the reverse strand, counting down.
AGAAGAACAACACATTTGTAAAGCCCTGAGAGACTGTGGATACCATAGGTCAGTGCCAGGGTTCCCACAGACATTTACAGACAAAGAAGCGATGACATTCACTATATTTCACTTTTATCCCAACTGTTCAATTTGAATTTGAGTCTATTTGTTTGTCTTTCTGTGAAGAGACAAGCACAAATCCCAGACATATGATGGACGTAGTGTTTGTTGTTGAGGGATTGGCCAGCACAACAGTGCTATCAGCTGAAACAAGTTTACAGGTTATACGTCATATGGCTTTAGTGGAAAAATAAACTGTACGGCTCACATTCAATGGTGTTTATGACCCAATTTTAGCTTGATGATTCAAAACCTAACCAGTGTTGCCATTATTCTATAGGCTCTCCTAATAAGCTCTGCACTAGTTTTATGGTGTCACTTTGTAACACAAAAAGCTTGTGAAGCTTCAAAAGAGGCTGTAATTACATCATCACAAGTATTACAACATGCTCACACCTACACTCTTTAACTTATGTTATTTGTAACTTGGCAGAAAAAAAAACTGTTTGATGTACATGGTGGTTATTTATCAACAATACTGTGTTTTTTTTCTGTACTCTGACTTCCGCTCATCGTCCAAAGACCTGTATAGGTGAATTAATCCTTGTCTGTCAGTGTGGCCAATGCCCAGGGTGTACCCTTCCTCAAAGCAACTGGGATAGTCTCCAGCCACGGGCTCATGTTGGCACAGAGCTCCACAAGTCGCTGTCAGAGCTGTGTTTTGAGCGAAAAGGGGAGGGGCAGACAGACAGTGCAGGTGCAGCAGAGGAAGCCTAAATGACAAGTTTGCCCTGGCAACTGAATACAACAGTCGGCTCATGATATAGGATTGGACTTTTCGTACGCCTCTGGACTAGCCCGTAGTTCTAGGCCAAGGCAGCCAAACAAAACAACAACAAGCTCGCTACAAGTCGCATGAACAGTTAAATGACCGGGTTACCTTCGTTAGCAGAAGCACAGTTCAGAACGTTGATGCTGAAAATATTAACACGACATCTTATCGTAACCAGTGCTAGGGTCCACACGTCCGGCCCACACTTACCTTCCTGGACCTGGCTGAAGTGGCCATGGGTTTGTGGCGCTGCCTGCTGGAGCTCTCTATCGGTGACGTCAGACTGTCTTACCGCAGTCTGTCTTATCCACTCTGAAATAAACAAGTCTTAAAATAATAAAAATAATATAACAGCAGATTAAAAGTTACAAAATAAATTACTAAATAAGATATGCAATTTATATTTCTATTATATGTGGAAATAAGTATGGATTTTTGTAAACATAAAGACTACAAATAATATATTAAATTAATATTTCAGTTCAGGCATAGAAAAATACCACTTACCACATTGTCACGGTAGAAAGGCTGCATTTGCTGCATTTGACAGATTGTTGTGTAAAAATTAAAGTGCAGATTTACTCCGCACCACCAGAGGCAGTATTACAGTTATGTGGAACTATTGTCCCATGTGAAAGGTCACGGAGCGCACAGTTTTTCTCCAGCGCCACATGTCTGTTGTTATTGCCGTAAACCTGTCCCCCAACCTACTGCTCCCCTGTAGGTTTTTAAACGTTTGATCGTCGTATTTGAAAATTTGCCCTTTTTAGTTTAGTGTTTTGACTTTGGACTGTTCTTCGTTTTTGTCCGAAAAGCACTTTTAGAGATTTGGAGACTAACCTGACTTGTCAGAGTATAATCTGGCGTTACTAGTGTTGTGCTGGTATAATTCTTTAAATTTGCTATGAAGAAGAAGAATTAAAAGAACGTGCTAAAGTGTGGTACAATTGTGTAAACTCATTTAGGTTGTTGTTTTTTCATGATATGTAATATTACAATTGCTCTGAAGTTTTAATATTTTGAATGCACTATTTCTAATTCATTTGCTCAGTGGTTTGGTTTACTGAAATCATTCTTCTCTTTTTTCAGTCTGGTTCGTCCTTGTGTTCCCAAAGTGAAATGAGGAACCTAAGGCTTCTCAAGAGCCTGAGGAGCTGTGAGCTGCAGGGGCCAGGCTCCCCACAGTGTGTGTCAGTGCGCACGGACACTGGGTCTCTGCTGTTGACCTCTCAGTATTCCATCACAGAGTTTGACCCCAGCACTGGCCAGGTGAGCTGCTGCCCACAGGAGAGAAGCTGAGCTCGAAAGGGCAAGGGCACTGACAGGGGGTGGCAACCAGTACAATTTTTCTGGGCCTCAGGGCCTAGGGGGGCATTTTAATAACTATGTTAAATTAGGAGTAGGGTTAAAGTTTGTATGTGTATGTATTCACCAGCCACTTTATTAGGTACGCCTCGCTAATTCTGTGATAGACCCCCTTTTGCCTTCAGAACTGCTTTAATTCTGTGTCATAGATCAAACAAGGTGTCTGGAAACATTCCTCACAGATTTTGATCCATATTGCATGATGTGAGTCTCTTGTTCCATCACAGATGATCAGCAATTTTTGAAATACTCAGACCAGCCCGTCTGGCATCAACAACCATTCCATGTTCACTTAAATCCTCTTTTTTACTCTTTTTGATTGGTTAAAAGTCCACTTTACTAACCTCTATATGACTAAATTCATTGAGTTGCTGCCATGTGATTGGTTGATTTTGAAATTTGTGTTACCAAGCAATTAGTGTATCTAACAAAGTGGCCGGTGTGTATATATGTGTGTCTGTACAAATATGATTTATATAATACAGACCAAACAAATATACAGACATTGTTTGCTTTAATAAGCTCATAATTAGTCTTTAAAGCTTCAATCAAATGTTCACTGGCATTGCAGCTGGTTGTTGGGTACATGTTTTTTATAAATAACATAAGTGGTGGTAGTTAGTGACCGAGTTAAAAAAAATAAACCATTCAAATGCTCCCTGGTGGTGGCAGTCAGTAAACTTGGAGGCCTTGGAGGCTCACATGGTAGAGTGCATACCATTATACTCTGCTATCAATAAAGACAAAAGGCCCAAAAAATCTTTAAACAAAAAACTTGCTGGCCATTTACCACCTTACAATCTCAGTGCTGCTGGCCCACAGGCCTGACCTTTATGTCTCCATTTGCCACATCTCATTGTTGGGGCAGAAATGTGTGTAGTTCTGTTTGGTTTTGTAGGTTGTGAGTGAGGCTTCACTGACAGCCGATGGCTTCCTTCCTGAAGATGGAAGTGGTCGAATTGTTGGACTTCAGGACCTCGCTGAACTTGAATCAGCCTGTGTGGCCACTGCAGTAGGAGATGTGATTCTATTTAACTTCAACAGCCGCCAGGTCTGTACCACAAACTTAATACAGTTTTTAAAATCAAACCTGCATATCTCCAAGCGCTGTATTAGTTTAAATAGTCATGATTTGACCTGTCAGCAGAGTACCTAATATGAACATAAACTGTATCTTATTGTATCATATGTATTTCTATCATCAAAGGGGTTACAAATGAACCCACATGCCACTTTGGTCCCTACTTAAGTCTTGTGACATAATCCATAGTTGGTGTCTTTTTGTCTTGTCTTATTTCAGAGTTTATTTCTTGACAGGGACAGGTCCACCTGCATTGATCGTAAAAAAAAAACATGTCCCGCACCTGAATTTAAATCTCCTGTTTACATTGAACATACAAGCATACTTTACCCGTACCTAACTGTGCGGTACAAATTCAACTCGTACTATAATGCTCGGTATACATAGCATCAGACCAACAGTTTGTCACTCCCCTGTGTCGAAACAAATTAGGGCTGATACTTGGTTGATGGTGATTCTTTATGTTTGGTCTTGTTCCACAGTTTGAGTGTGTTGGCAGTGTGGACAGTGGCCTGACCTCGATGAGCTGGAGTCCAGATGAAGAGCTTGTCGTTCTCACCACAGGTTGTATTATTATACAAAAGAATAATCTTTATTCCAGAGCATGGTGTTTCAGTTTGAGATTTTTTTCCTGTATTTTACATTTACTCTCACACACAAAACTGCACGTGTGCCCTCAGATTTACTGCTTCTTGTGAAAATGCATGTTTGCATTTGATTTAGAAATACTCACAAACCTTTTGTCCATTGTGCATTAGTATTTGTACTGGGGAGGTAATGATTAACCATGAGCCGGTTGAAAATGTATTCCAGCAGGTCGAGATGTTAATTCAATCGCAATTCAGGTTTTAAACAATAGGGGCCGCTCTGTTTACTGCAAACTCACAAGTTGTTACAGTTTATTGCATGGTGACGAGAGTGTGGATGTTTATATTGAGGAAGTCTCCTCCTCATTCAAATCAGAGGCTAAGCTTTCCTCTGTCCAAAATGGACAGAAAGTCAAGTAAATTTCCCGTCAAAGGTGGAGAACAGAGAGAATGTGAGCAGTTATCTGTATTAGCAAAGAGGCTAAACTGTAAACAGAGGCTGCTGTAGAACAATGTTAGTCGCTTTGGATAAAAGCGTCTGCTAAAGGAATAAATGTAAATCTAAATTAATAAATAACAGGTGAAAATGCATGAAAGGTCAAGACTTAAACAAATAAGAGCTGTTATGATAAAGTTCTACTGGTTTTAGGTCTCGGCTTAAGTTAATAAAAAGATTTATTTCATACCAAAGTTCTTATTGATATAAATTCTAAATACAGTTTATCTTTTGTGTTGTTTTTTTTTTTTATTATTCTTATTTCATTTTGTCACAAATCAAACGCCACACTCTAAAGGTTTTGTGTTGAATAAGCAGAGAAGCATAGTGCCGCTCTAAAGCTTGCTAGAAGCTGGTTTAGATCCAGGTTAGTTCAGGTTTAGTTTGATGACAAACTGAGTTTTCCGTTTACAGAAAGTGAATTGGTTTTAGGCGGGGTCTATCGTCATGGTAACTCACACCACATGGACACCCGGCTCTGGAGCAGGTTTAGTTTGGGTTTAGAGTCCGCAAAACCAAAGTGGACCAATCAGATGTGAGCAAAGTCACATGGATCTGACGCTGCATCAACCTTTTGTTCTTGGCTGTTTTTCTTTTGGTTCAGAGAATATAGGCTACTTTTATTAAACTCAACACAAAACAAAGTCGATGACATCAGTTACACTTTAAAAGCTTTTTTTGTATTTCAATTTTATTGAATTTGGGTCACACCTAAGTTTTATTACAACATGTGTCGGTTGTTTATGATTAATATTTTTATATTTTTGAGTAATATTTTCTACAGTTTTACATGTTTTAATGTCAAAAGAATGTACAGTTAGTGTAAAACATTATGAAATATGTCGAGGCCATGAGTTTTTAAGTTGGTCTGTCATCAGAGTGAGCCAATTACAATTACTGTCTTAAAACTTACACAATCAGCCTTTTTCTTCTCCTGTTTTTGTCTGTGACCATGTTGATTCCTAGCCTGGCTCAGCACTCCTACGTACTTCCGCTCAATTTCATTTCGCTTTAGTACTTAGTCTGGGATCGCTGTATATTCTTAGGTTTCCAGAAATCAATTTTTTGTAGGACCAATCAGCGAACAGAGGGAGTGACTTGTTGTTTCCGGTCGGTTTCGGCGCATGACATACGTCACGACCACACGTTAGCGATTAGCTATGGCAGATCCTAAGTGACTCTGGGAAGATCCAATAGTTTTAAACTTCAACAGAGTTCCCGCATTCAAGGAAGTAAACGCTTGTCAATGGAGCGAGGCCAGACTCTCTGTACAAATGAAATGTACGAGAGTCTGGTAGAACCAGGCTAGTTGTTTCCAGTTTCTCAGCAGAAATAGCCCCTCCTCCTTTTCCCTCCAGGTTGATTGCTATTGGCTGATCACTGCACAGAGACGCCCAGTCGTCATTGGTTTAGGGTTTAAACCAGAGTTGATAAAGAAAGTTGATAACCATTGTCATGCAACAGATGGACTCAAAGTTACCCAGTTTGGATTTGTTTGGTTTTATCAACTCAGAAACTTACTCTGATTCTCTGTGTGGTGACACAAGTCCAAGTTGCTGTCACTAGTCCCCACCTCTGGGTTGTGCTTTTTTTGCTCATTGGAGTTTGTAAAGCTTTTAAAGGAACAAAACACTTTTTAGCTGATGGTCTGTGTAAATGGGGCTTGTTGTTTGTGCTACTTTTGACAAATTTGTAAAAAGGGCTTAGATTTCTGAATATATGGAGCACCGTAAACCCCCCACCCCCCGCGCGGACTAAACGGTGGCTACTGCAGTTGGTTTTTCTAACGTCCTCATGTGTGATATCACACCTCACAGATTGCCACACACCTATGTTCAGCCCTTACATGCTCACGCCCACTAGAGGGCGGTCTCCAGCTGTCAGAACTAGGCCACTGCAGTGAACAGATGACTGAGAGCACACTCAGTCATTTTTAGATCAGAAAGAACATGTTTAGGGTTACCTTTCCAGCAACAGAGTATAACCTAATAAAAAATGTTGTGACATTTGACATTTGATATTAGAGTTGGAAGATTACAACCTCCTGCAATGACTAAGTGTAGCAATGGTTGAAGATCAGTGAAACACCAGCACATTAACTGTGTTGAACATGAAAGTGTTTTGAAATGAGTTATATGTGAAGGGATACTAAAATACACAGTTTAGATTAAAATAGATTAAAATGTATTTAATGGAATGTATGTGTAAAACAATTTTATCTATTCTATTTTCCAGGTCAGGACACACTCATTATGATGACTAAAGCCTTTGAGCCAATCACTGAGGTGGAAATTCATCAGGACGACTTTGGTGAAGGTATGGCAGCTCCTAATGTGCTTTTCTCCCTGAGTTTTGACAAAGTGTGGATAACCATAATCTTTGGGATGTCTGTGCTTTTAGGCAAGTTCATAACAGTGGGCTGGGGGAAGAAGGAAACTCAATTTCATGGCTCAGAGGGAAAAAAAGCTGCTCAGAGGAAGGCAGTGGTCAGTGTTCATAGACTCTGAAAAGTGGCAGAAAATGTTGCCCAGTGGGAAACAAGTGTGACTTTGTGAAACAGGAGCTACAGCCAGCCTCTGAATGGGACGACCACAGACCAAGGGTGTCCTGGCGAGGAGATGGACAGCTGTTTGCTGTCAGTGCTGTGTGTTCTGAGAGTAGTGCCAGAAGGATTCGGGTGTGGAGCAGAGAGGGCATCCTGCAGGCCACAAGTGAACCTATCAATGGCCTGGAGCAGCCACTCTGTTGGAAGTAAGTATACTGACTAACTATTCTTCAATGTGTATCAGCTCAATAAATTACAGGTGCTGGTAATATAATTAGAATATCATCAAAAAGTGAATTTATTTCACCAATTCTATTCATAAAGTGAAACTTGTATATTATATTCATTCATTACGTCTGATGTATTTCATAATGTTTTTATTTTGATAATTATAACTGACAACTAAAGAAAATTCCAAATTCAGTATCTCAAAAAATTAGACTATTGTGAAAAGGTTCGATATTGAAGACACTTGGTGCCACACTCTAATCAACTAATTAACTCAAAACATCTGCAAAGGCCTTTAAATGGTCTCTCGGTCTAGTTCTGTCGGCTACACAATCATGAGGAAGTCTGCTGACCTGACAGGTGTCCAAAAGATGATCATTGATACCTTGCACAAGGAGGGCAAGACACAAAAGAGGATGGCTGTTCAAAGAGCTCTGTGTCCAAGCACATTTACAGAGAGGCAAAGGGAAGTAAAATATGTGATAGAACAAAGTGTACAAGCAACAGGGATGACCGCACCCTGGAGAGGACTGTGAAACAAAACCCATTCAAAAATGTGTGGGAGATTCAGAAAGAGTGGACTGCAGCTGGAGTCAGTGTTTCATGAAGCACTCCTCACAGATGTATTCAAGACATGGGTTTCAGCTGCATTCCTTGTATCAAGCCACTCTTGAACAACAGACAGCGTCAGAAGCTTCTGTCCTGGGACTGCTGCTGAGTGGCCCAAAGTTATGTTCTCTCATGAAAGTCAATTTAGCATTTCCTTTGGAAATTAGGGTCCCAGACTCTAGAGGAAGAGAGGAGAGACACTCCATGTTGCTTGAGGTCCAGTGTAAAGTTTCCAGTCAGTGATGGTTTGAGGTCCCATGTCATCTGCTGGTGTTGGTCCACTGTGTTTTCTGAGGTCCAAGGTCAACGCAGCCGTATACCAGGAAGTTTTAGAGCGCTTCCTGCATCTGAACATTTATGGAGATGCAGATTTCATTTTCCAACAGGACTTGGCACCTGCACACAGTGCCAAAGCAACCAGTACCTGGTTTAAGGACCATGGGATCCTTGTTCTTAATTGGGCAGAAAACTCTGCATTATTGCAGTAATTCTGGCAAAAGGAGCCTTATCTTAGTATTGAGTGCTGTACATTCTCATGCTTTTCATGTTCATACTTTTCAGATCGCCAAGATTTCTAAAAATCCTTTCCATGTATTGTATGTATTAAATAGATGGGAATCATCCCAATCTCTGAACTGTTCTAACAAAATATACCCCTTTTTGTAGATCTGGTGTTATTATGTGGAGCAGACCAAAAAATATACTTTAACGATAGAGTTGATAAAACGTATCTTAGTCATATTACTTTTTTCCATTTAAATCATTGTAACGTCCCTTGCCTTGGACAAACATGAAGTAGTGGGTCCCTGGATGGATTAATCATGAGTGAGCTGTGACTTAATGAACTCACGCATCTGTGGTTCAGACCCTCAGGAAGTCTGATAGCAAGCACTCAGCGCCATTCCAACAAACACACTGTGGTCTTTATGGAAAAGAATGGGCTTCTGCACGGACACTTCACTCTGCCCTTCAGCAGGGACCAAACTAAGGCAAGAATTTATTTCTAAGTTCTTAGATTTGTGACCCTTTTAAAATGAACTTGATGAAAATGTGAAATGTTTTTTTAGGTTAAAGAGCTTTTATGGAACAGTAACTCCACTGTTTTAGCAGTGTGGCTAGAAGACTCGAGTGCAGCTAAAGATGGAAGCGTCAACACTCACAGTAAGAGCTCAGATTCACCTACACTATGATGCACTAGAGGTGTATACTATGTTCAATCAGAAACATCAATAGTATTATTTTTAATAGTTTGAGATGAGTTTAAAGTGCTCCAACAGAAGTTTATTGTGTAGTAACATAAAACTGAGTAAAAGAATCAACGATGGAGTGTGTCAGTGGTGTTGGATGCTAAACTTAAACAAACCTAAAGGCATTGGTGAAAGTAAAAATACTGTGACTGTACTAAAGTACAATAGATGTTACTGCATTGCTAGTTTCATAATTGTCCACCATCAGTTTATTTGAATTATTCAGATCCAGTTGTGTTTCTCACAGTTAAAGATAATGAACAGAGGTCAAGGTCAACGGTGGAAAGAGAGATGAATCAGAACGATTACGGAATTGTACTTTCACTCATGTTCCCATGAGCTACTGTCCTCATGTGTTTTTGTTTTAGAAAAAAAACAAAAACACATGAGGACAGTAGCTCATGTGTTTTTGTTTTTTTTCTAAACAGTCCCTTGTAGAAAAAAAACAAAAACACATGAGCTACTGTCCTCATGTGTTTTGTTTTTTTTCTACAAGGGACTGTTTAACTTTTAGCTAGTAGAGTCACGTTACTTTTAAAGTCCAAAAATACACATTCTCGTATTGATTAAATGGTTCTTAGACAGTGATTGGTAGAATTATGCCTTTTTCCAAATCAACCTGAAATACACTGGACCCTATCAGAGTATTTGTACTAAATTCACTTAAATGACCCTAAGTACTTTAACACTTTCCCTTAAGTAAGAATTTAAAAGGGGGACTTTTACTTGAGTTCATTTCTACTTCTTTATCTATACTTTTACGTAAGTAGAGGAATTGAGATTCAGACTTCATCTGCCACAGACTGGATGATTGCACGGTCTTATGGCAGTCTGAAAGAGTTCTTGTGGTGTTTGTCCTGCAGCTCACTGATGTCAGACGTTCACTGGTGTGGTGGCATGGATGGTCTATGTTGTTTATATACATAACAGACATTTGATCAGCTTTAGTTACATAGTGTTGCTTTAATATAACATCTAAGCTTGTGTGTGTTATAAACATCTTCAGTTCAGCTGTGGACGACTGGGAACTACCACTGGTATCTAAAGCAGAGTCTGGACTTTGGTGGAGATCCTCAGAAGGCTCCTGTTTGTGTTTGCTGGGACCCAGTGCGGCCCCTTCAGCTGAATTTTGTGACCCGCAGCTGGACCACTATCACATATGAGTGGGCCTGGACCACAGAACGAAGTCTGGGCCAGGATGCCACCGACAATGCAAGTGTGGCTGTGATTGATGGAGGTAAGGTCAAACATCCGAGAACGTCTAAAAGAATGGGACAATTTTGGGATAGTATGTTTTTTTGTTTTTTTTTTTCTTTAGACAAAATCCTTGTGACAACCTTCAGACAGTGCGTGGTGCCTCCTCCCATGTGCTCCTTTGAGCTCAAGGTGACCTCCCCTGTAGACCAGGTGACCTTTTTGTGCCAGCCACGCAGGACCAATGAACTGGCTGCATTTTCTGCAGATGGATACATCTCGGTGTTCAATCAGGGTGCGTACTATACACACTAGTCTAATATACATCCTTATGTAGGTTCTGTATAAGATAGGGGGCATCACACTGCCAACGTCTCTGAAACCGGGTAGACGCTCTTGTGCTGCGGGTCATATACTGCTGCTGTTGGCACTGACACCATCTCATCGCACATTATTCTTTACCAAAAACATTAACAATCATATTGTGAAGTTTATAGAGTAGCTGTGGTGGGACTAATCTCCCACAATAGAGTCTGTGTACAGTCAAAGGGTGGAAAATCTGGTGGAATGGTGCAGGGCGAAAAACTTAGACAGAAATAGTAGTGGACTTTAGAAACAATGCTCACCCCAACCCCGCTTCATCGGAAGAACATGGGTCACCTACGGTGTGCACATCTGAAAAGACTTCATAGGGACTGTCCGCACAGCTAGCATTATTCAAAAATAAAAACACCACTTGTACTTTCTGAGGAGACTGGACTCAGCGCTCACATTAGCTTTGGTTTGGGTGTTCTCGAAGCTTGTTCTCGTCACATCTGTGCAGACCTTTTTTTTCTTATTGGTATCAACTACTATCAATTGGTATCAACAACTATTGTGTAATTGGTCATAAATTTGAAGTGTGTGTGTGATTAATGCATAAAAGCATGAAGTTCTACAGTTGAGTTTCTCATAAAGTATAAAATGTTGGCACCTTCAATAAACAAACATAATCGTCTGTTCTGGCGGCGGATGTACCAGGCTGTATCAATCCCTAGCAGCAGATCAAATATCCTGTCTGATTTATTCGCCCTCAGACAGTAAAATATACAGAGACACAAATGTTGCAAATGAAGCGGTAGTAGTCTAGTAGATTTGCGTTAATTTATAAATGTCACATACATAAAACACTTCCTATAACTTCCAAAGCATAATTGTAGTCTTTTTTATTCAATGTAATATTCCCAAAATTTAGGGGAGCAGACAAATAAAACCACCACTGGCTTCAGGACTGTGTCTCAACCTCTGGTCCTAAAGAAAACCTTCAGGTAGATATCTGGGAGATATCATTTTTATTTGACTGAAAAAGGGCTGTGTAATATTAAATTTGTTTGTGCAGAGTTGACGTTGTCCAAGAGCACCCTCTGGCGTTGCGACATCTGCTGTGGCTCAACGTGGATGTGTTTGTGGCTGTGAGCTCCTCTCTGGTTCCAAACTCCTCCAAAGTGCTAATCCTGGGCCCCTCACAGGATTCTGATGAGACACTAACTACCAGGTTTGCAAAGCTGATTCAACACCATTTCAGTATCGCCCCAGTTGTAAATATGAATTTGAATAAATGCAAATGTGTTAGATATTGTGATCTCATGTCCCAGGTCTGAGGTGGAAGTGGCTGGTGTTGTGGTCAGTATTGTTCACAGTTGTCAGACAGGCACTGTGGCTCTGCTGCTGGAGGACGCACAAATCAAAAAACTGCTCTGGGGTCAGTCACATTTGTATTTGATTTGTTTCATTGTGTATATGCCTTTTTAATGTTAAGGTCTGTTTCCATACAGTGCTATGGTTCAGTTTTATACAAAATGGTTTGCAAGAACAGCCACTGACCTGGTTTGTGTTTAATAGGAACATCACTCAAAATATGTCTAGTTAATAAATCATACCTGTAAACTAGGTGCCTATCGGCTAAATTTGCCGTTTTCCCATCAAAATATGTCATTAATGTGAATTTTGTGCAAGACTCCTCTCTCTTTTTTTTGTTTTGTTTTGTTTTTTTCCTGATGCAAACACACCTCATATTTTTTATGGGGTCCCAAAATAGTTTATACAAAACTTAATCATTTTTTTCTGTAGACTGTGATGAGCCCTCAGTGGTGAACTGGCAGGGCTCCAGTGGCTGTACCATCAGATTTCCTGGTCCTTGTGTTCAAACTGCGCTGTGCAGGATCGGCCAAGAGGTAAAACGTAGTGCAGTAATTATTATGTCACATGGGCTGTCACTTCAAACACTGACTGACTGCAAGACTCCTCTCTCTTTGGCAATAGCTTAATAACACTAAGCTACTCTCAAAAACATATTAATGTTCTGAAATCTGAAAACATATGGCCTAATTTATTAGTATCTTAAATAGGTGCTAAATTGTATGTGCAGTTGTCTTGCGTGTCATTTACAAAGTGAAAACGAGTAAATAAAAGCAGACACTCTGCTGACAGTAGAGAAAAGTGTAATCACTCTGATAGAAGTAATGTCCTCATTGACTTGCTATTGGAACAGAGGCTGTCAGCCGTTGTTCACAGCCTGAACTTGTTTATCTTTGTGATGTACATATGTAACGTTTGAGCCAGGCTTCAAACACATGGAGCTAAACATTTCATAAAAAGGGCCGATGCCAAAACTTTGCAAAAGGTACAATACATTTGTAAACATCTGAACTTGGTATTATATGGTTTTATTATCACAGATTTGAAGTGTCGTTTTAAATAGTTAGCAGTATCTTTTGACTGCAGGAGGTTATGCTCGGCCTGACTGACAGATGCCACCTGTATGCTGGCGACACTAAGGTAAGACACACTGTAAAGACTATTACCTATAGTTTTTAAAATGTTTTTGATGGTTGAAGATGGCACCCTAATCATAAGTTTAAATTAAACTGGACTCTAATTTGATCATTTAGAGAGATAAAATCACTGGGATCTAAACTAGTCAAGTAAGAAGAACACTGGAGGGAACTGAAGATGAAAAGGGCCTCTCAGTGAATAATTTGACATGTAGATTTAATGTCCAAGAATGGAATATCTATCTATTAAATCAATATCCAGTTTGTTTTCACTGTGATATATCTAAATATACCACAAAAGGCTGGTATTCGGTTTATAAGATTTACAGTTAGAACAAGAGACAAGGAAGCTGCTATGGCCAAGGACAGAAATGAACTGTACTTTCTTCACTAAAGCTAAACACATTTAGGTGACAAGTGTGCTTTGTTCAAATCCTTTTTGTTATGTTTATAGGTTCAAAACTATTTTATATTCTAAATGCATGGCTCAATATCAAATAGACTTTATTAATCCCCAGGGGGAAATTTAGTTAGGTCTCTTCAAATAAGTTGTTCCAAAGGTGTCGATGGAGAAGGAGGAGGAGTACGGGTTGATAATAAAAGTGGAGATTTTGAGGGAGGAGTCTCTGATAATGGAGGCAAAGAGCTTGGAGGGAGAGTAGGAGGTAGGACAACCTGCTGTGTAGAACGTTGACTGTTCCCACATCTCCAACTATATTCACTGAGGTGTTTCTCTTGTAACCTGTGATGTTAGAGACAATACTAAAAAAAAGTTACATTCTTTATTTTACAAAAGACAACATGCAGAATTTTATTTTTTCTTCAAGAGTATCATTTTAGTGAGGACACAACATGAGTTTCAAGAGTATCATTTTAGTGTGGACACAACATTTTTGACACAAACAATTGGGAGACACTATTTTGTGAAGCCATGGAACTAACAGATCACCTGGAGCAGCAATATTCCTCTGTAACTGCCCTGGAAGAAATAAAATCAACACTGATGGACAGTGGATTGTTGGGCCTGTGAGGATTCTTTACATCCATATATTTGTACTACTGACTGACCAAGCTCCTTACTTTCAGCTGGCCACCCTACAGAGAAAGCTGATATTGTGATCTTGTTCTTTCGGTCATGACCAGTTGGAGAGTTGGACCTTAGATTGATCGAGAGCTTTGCCTTGCAGTTCTGCTCCATCTTCACCAGGACAGACTGCTACATTGACAGAATCACTGCAGAAGCTGCACCAATCCGTCATTCAATCTCTCGCTCCATCCTTCCCTCACTCGTGAACAAGACAACCACCCAGGCTGCAGTCCGCTTGTGATACAAGTTGATTTACATTATATCGAGCTTACTGTTTTTTTGTTGTTTTTTTTTCAGCTTGCCTCCAATGTTTCATCATTTTCTATTTGCAATGACTTTCTCCTGGTTACAACCAATTCCCACAATTGCAGATGTCTCCAGCTTTCAGTTCTCAGTGTCAAAGGTAAGCTACACACACCCTTGCAGAATTTGTGATTGTTTGGCCATTTTTCAGAGAATATGAATAACATAAAAACTTTTCTTTTACTCATAGTTAGTGGATGGATGAAGCCATTTCTTGTCAAACAATTGTGTTTACTCTTCCTAATGTCCAAATCCTAATGACAACAGAAACTACCCAAATGACCCTGATCAAAACTTTACATACCCCAGTTCTTAATACTGTGTATTTCCAACTTTAACATCAATGACAGCTTGAAGTCTTTTGTGGTAGTTGTGGATGAGACTCTTTATTTTCTCAGATGGTAAAGCTGCCCATTCTTCTTGGCAAAAAGCCTCCAGTTCCTGTAAATTCATGAACTGCACGTTTGAGATCTCCCCAGAGTAACTCAATGATATTGAGGTCAGGAGACTGAGATGGTTAGTTCAGAACCTTCACTTTATGCTGCTGTAGCCAATGACAGGTCAACCTTGTGTTTTGGATTGTTGTCATGTTGAAACGTCCAAGTATGTCCCATGCATTGCTTCAAATGTAAAGTTTCCTCCAGCTTTTTCTGATAATATGCTGCATTCATCATTTCCTGTGCTTTGTAGCTCACACATCCCCAAAATATCAGTGATCCACCTCCATGTTTCACAGCAGGAATAATGTACCTTTCATCATAGACCTTGTTGATTCATCACCAAATGTAACGTTTATGGTTGCGGCTAAAAATTTGACGTCCAGACGTTTTTAGGTTTGTCTCTGTGCTGTTTTGTGTTTTGTAAGTGGGATGCTTTGTGGCATTTGTGTAGTACAGGCTTTCTTCTGGTGACGCGACCATGCAGCCCATTTTTCTTCAAGTGCCTCCTTATTGTGCATAGAGTCCTGTATTGGGTAGTTTGTTGTCATTAGCGTTTATAAAAGAGTAATCAATTGTTTTAACAATAAATAAAAACAAACTATGAGTGGAAAAAAGTTTTTGTGTTGTGTCATATTATATCAGAGATCATATTCTCTGAAAAATGGCCAAAACATTACACATTTTGCCAGGGTACTAGCAGAATGAACACAACTGTACCTTCAAAACATGCAGTCACTCTCTTGACTTTTGGCAATAGATTTTATAAAACCTTCTAAAATGATAGTCATCAAAGTTTTAAGCAGCACTAAACTAATGATAATAATAATTGGTACTTCAGTATTTAAGATTTAGACTAATGCAAAGAACTGAGTGTGATGCCAAACATGACCTTTGACCTGCAGAGCTGCAGGCAGCTCTGGCGGCAGATGGAGGACAGAATGATGAGACACTGCGCCGAGTAGAGAGAGGCTCTCGGATTGTCACAGTTGTGCCACAGGACACCAGAGTCATTTTGCAGGTCACTTTACTTGAACATATTAATGACAAATACACAATTGCACTACTGTATAATATGTAACATATATTTCCTGAACTGTCTAGATGCCACGTGGAAACTTGGAAACTGTGCATCATCAAGCGCTGGTGCTTTCTCAGCTCAGGAAATGGTTGGACAGGTCAGTGTGGTACTCTGACCTATCTTTCACCACATTATTTACTATAGTTCCTGTGGTAAACAGTTAGTTTAGCCATTTGGGATTGGACCAGAGACAGTCTTGTGCTTGCCATGAACACCATCTGTTAGCATTGTGCACAATAGAACAGAAACTGGATTTGTAGTGACTACATTTGTAATTATCCAAGACTTAGGAATAAAACATCTTCACTTTCAAACCTGCCTTTTGTTGAAAACCTTTTCTTCCAATTGTGTTTTTTGTTGTTTTTTTTATGCTAAAGAGCATGTTGGGTTCCATTGCTGCACATTAATAATGCCTATTGTTGCCCTGACAGCTGACTATAGTCTTGATTAAACAATATTACATAGTTTTTTACTTAAAAAACCTGCAAAAATTATTTGGATTGCTTCTTTCTGTAGCTGTTAAAAGGACAACAAAGTTTTTGTTTTTTTGGTATTTTAAGCAGATTAAACATAGACTTCAATAAAATAATACCTTATGTTTTATAATGGTTTTATTTGTGTTTTTAGTTTGAGATACAGAGAAGCTTTTGAGTGTATGAGAAAGTTAAGGATCAACTTGAACCTAATTTATGACCATAATCCAAAGGTAAGCAAATAATAGTGTATTATCTTTCATTCATGTTAAAGCATTTTATGCTGAGCAAAAAAAGTCTCACTTAAAATTTAAACACAACCACATTCTCTTCATGATTTCAGGTTTTTTTGGAGAACATTAAGACCTTCATTACAGAGCTCAACTCCATCAACCACATAAACCTCTTCCTCACTGAGCTGAAGTACGACCCACACGAGAGGATTATTCAAACCTGCGGTCAGATGTTCTAATGAGTCTGTTTTACAGAGAAGAAGATACAACATGCACTATGTACCCCAGGCCTGAACACGCCCTGCTCCAGCCCTGCACTGTGTCTGGCAAGAAGAAGGTGGATGTAGTGTGTGATGCATTAAGGAGCACCATGGAGTCCATGGATCAAAACAAGTGTGTGACGATGTTTGTTCTATGTATTGAGACACATGCACAACTGTTGCCTAACTGTCTCCAAGCCACCATTTTGATTTCTTCTCATTTGTGCAGGTACTGTTTGTCCATACTGACCGCTCATGTGAGAAAGACCGTCCCAGAGCTAGAGATTGCTTTGCAAAAAGTCCATGAACTTCGAAGTAAGTGTGGTTTAGTGTTGCTGAATGAAGAAGCACCGCAATAAATGCAGTAAGAACACTTTATAACCACCTAACATGCACAGTGCATTATCCACCATCTTAATCTCTTCAGTCCACATCCACTGACAACATGGCATTAGACAACACAACAGTGAGCACATGTTTTTATGGCTGTCACACATTCAAGTTTACTGATTACGTATGACGTGTGTGCAGTAAACCCTCCTCCAGCGGCTGCAGCAGTCAGCGCTGAAGAGGCACTGAAGTACCTTCTGTTTCTGGTGGATGTTAATGACCTGTTTGAACATTCTCTGGGTACATATGACTTTGACCTGGTGCTCATGGTTGCCGAGAAATCTCAAAAGGTACAAGTGTCAGTTAGCAACAAGAAAATAATGCTTCTATATGGGATTGTCCTGCAAATGTAAAAGTAAAACATTTCTGCTTAATATTTGTGCAGGATCCAAAGGAATATTTGCCATTCCTAAACATGCTCAAAAATCTGGAGTACAACTATCAGCGCTACACCATTGACAAACACCTGAAACGCTACAGGAAAGCTTTGCTTCATCTCAGTCGATGTGGTCAGTTTCATTATTATTGAGCAGTCTAAGATAAATTCTCATTCTTTTTATTTTGTTTAACAGTATAAAACTCTTATGAAGCTGATTTCTGCTTGGGTCTTTGTTCAGGAAGAGAACATTTCCCTGAAACCCTGCAGCTTGTCAAAGAGCAGAAACTGTTCAGTGAAGCTCTTCCATTATTTGCTGCCGACAAGGCTCAGCACAAGGTACACAACTCTGTTGGGACTCCTGTCCTGTTCTACTAATACAATGTTTTTATGTAGACAGATGTTGTACAGCACAGCACAATTTATACAGGGCATTAGAGCTGCGGGGTCAGATTCCATTTTCACACTCGCAGGAAATATAAATATATATAATTCTTATCAAATGAGATGACGAAGTTTCTCTCTCAAGCTATAAAAAGGATAGTTTCTTCTCAGTGACTCTAAAGTTATCATGAGTCTGACTAATATTAGACTCAGTGTGACGTGTTATCAGTCCCAGCTTTGGTGCTGTTAAAGTCCTCAAAATTATTCATACCCCTGGCAAAGTTTGAGTTAAAGTTACTTTTATTCAACCAGTAAGTTTTTTTCTTGATTGGAAATTACACAGATGTCTTCAAGAAGATGATAAGACAATGTACAAGAGGCATCATTGTGGAAAAATAAATTGTGGCATGTCCAAAATGATTCATACACTTCTCAATAATCAATAGAAAAGCCTTTATTGGCTATTACAGCAATAAAACGCTTCCTATAAATGCTGACCAGCTTTTTTCATGTCTCCACTGGGATTTTTGACCATTCATCTTCAGTGATAACCTCCAGCTCTTTCAGGTTGGAGGGTCTCTTTCCTTTCCTACACTGTGGAACATCTTGTATTTTTAATAATACATTGCACTGTAGCCACTGGAACTTGAAAACATTTAGTTATGGCCTCAGAGCCCTTTCCTGACTTGTCTTAACTGAGCTCCTTTGTCTCAGCCATGACTGTCCACACACCAGCTGCAGAGAGCTGCTGCTGTTCACCTGTTGAGTTGATTAAAGTTTCCCAAAGAATCAGGGTAATTCGGATGCTTTAGAGCAGCTTGGACTATTTGGAATGGTATAGAACTTTGGATTTGCCCATGGACTGTCAGTTTGCAAAGAGTATGAATAATTTTGGACATGCAACTTTCTGTTCAAATGTAAATAAACAATGCCTCTTGTACTTTGTCTTTAACGTCTGGAAGACGCCGGTGTCATTTCCAATCAAGAAAAAACGTGCTGGTTGAATAAAAGTAATTTTAACTCAGAACTTTAAAATAAATGTAGCCATTTGATGCATTGTAGCAGAAGTACCTAACCTTTATATGGAACTCTTGGGCCTCTAGGCTCTTTGCTGTGCTTTTGCAGAGCACCTGGTGGAGCAGCAGCAAATGGAGCAGGCTGGTTTATTGCTATGGCGATGTGGAGAGAATAGCAGTGCCCTGCAGATCTTTGTCAGCTGCATCAGTTGGAGAAATGCCATCTGTGTGGCACAACAAATACCTCTTCCACCAGATCAGTTAGCTCTGCTGGCCCGAGACATGTCAGGTAATGGAACAGACACCAAGGGAAAGTTCGAAAACCTTTATCTCTAGAGAGTTAAGATTACAACAGCCAAGTCTGTAATCGAAAAATCATAAACAACAATACCGTGTACAATTTAGCTTCTGTGTTAGATAGATATATATATTTATTGTCATTACACATGTACAAGTACAATGCAACAAAAATGAAGTAGATTTCACAGCAACGCAGCCATTTTTCGGCGCAAAGATGGTTCTTCGGAAAATGTGGTAAGGCATTGTACAAACACAACAACATCAAACATAACTACAGTTGCAGTTATAGGATGGGGATAACAGCGCACGTGGTCACGTGATGGATTTTTAATGTGGCTTACGCTGAGGGAGGAGAGGGACAAGGAGGTAGAGTACAGGGTCAGACAGATGTAAACATGGCAGACTCTTGGATTGGGCTTAGTGTTAGGATAACATTCCAAGGCTTCTGTTGGGCGATGAAAAGGCAGGCTGTTGGAGTGAGAGTCAGTGGTCTTGGCTGGGTACGGAAAGTCTCAAGCGGATAAGATAAGACCCAGCTGCCGGCTCGGCTTGCAAGAGGGACAAGACGTGCGTCCATTTTGTGAAGTAACCTTAATGTTTCCTAACCCTGTCAGAACTGTAATACAATACAACACAACTCAACGGTGGATAACTCGATGTTGACCACCATTCTCCGGATGAAGACCCCTTTATATCCGTTAAGCAGCGTAGTTGCTCACAGGTTTGACTCCCGGTGTTAAAGTCCTTTCTGTATATCCACAGTCCTTGCTGAAGATGTCGAGTCAGCTCCTCGGATTGTGCGACTCTTTAATGTAATCTTTTTAAACTGTCACTCACGTCACAGAAGCACAGTTTATTGATTTTTAGGAGTCCAGCAGACAGTAGAATCAAAGAAATAAAAGGAAAAAGTACGAGACAAAACAAGACATAAAAGCACAGCAGATAGCAGGGAGCAGAGGGAAGACACGTCTGCCTTGTCTGAAGTCAGGAAGTAGAAGCGAAGTGGTATTGGCAATGTTAGATGTAGAGCAGTTAAATAAAAAAAATTATGATGTAAGTAATTTTAATCAGTGTGTGGTCTCTGTGCCTCCAGTGACACAGCTCGTTATTTATATATATAATTACTAAACAGCAATGTCTTCTTTTTTATTCAGTTGTTTAACAGGTGCTATGAAGATTACATGTATAGATTTTGTTCTGCTTTGAGCAAACCTTTTGAACCCCTCACAAACCAGTCCCTGAAAGAATAAGTAATCTCTTTTGGTCTCCTAAAAAAACAACCCCAGAAAAGTACTAAAAACAAAAGAAATGGTTAAATAAAAAATTTAAATAATATAAAAAAAATAAATAAAAAAGTTCCTCACTAAAAACCAAAAGCTCCTAAAGTTTCATTTCTTTCAGAAAAGCTGAGTGAACAACGGCGTTACTCTGAGGCTGCTCTTCTGCTGGATCAGTATGCCAAAGTAAGTTTTTTACAGGACATAAGGCATGTTCTAGAATGAATTTAGTCTAACAGTTGTACTTTGAACAGGACTGTGAGGAAGCCATCCTGGCTCTGATCACTGGCGCTGTCTGGGAGGAAGCTCTAAGATTGGTCAGTCAAACATGTTTTTCCTCTGGTTGATATTCTGAGAATAACTTGTGACATTAAATGTAAGTCCCTAAAATGTATGAAATGAGTGCAGCTTTCTGATTCTAAAGTTCAGTTCTTCAGGGTTTACCTAAAGAAGCTTGCTACCAACCCAACCTGTGTTGTCGGTGACTTTTGTTTCCTACAGATTTACACACACAACAGACAGGACATTACTGAGACCAACCTTAAACCTGCTCTGCTGGAAGGTAACGGTCACTACTGTTATCCTGTCTGTCTGTCTGTCACTAACCAATAATGAGCTGCATGTTTGAATGTACTCTATTACATTTACAACACACCCAGGCCTGGTCGAGGAGAGGCTTTCCCTCTTTTTTTTACTGGCATCAGTCTAGGACACAATCTTTTTTGTCTGTAGACCGTAATATTTGTCACCTGTCTCATTGGGTGCACCAATTTTCTTTTTTTTCTTCTTAAATTTATTGTTCTTTTTAGGCTGTATTTGATAGAGACCATGTAGATAGACAGGAAACAGGGTGAGATATGAATGAATATGATTGACATCGAGCAATGAACCAAGCCAGAATCAAGCCCGAGTGTCACTCATGTATATGCACTCTACCAGGTGAGCCACAGAGGCGCCCCGCACAGATTTTGTTAACAGATTGTCTTAATACAGGTCACAACCTCTTGACACTTATCCAAAGCCACAGACAAAGGTCTGATTTCAAGGGGAGTCAGCTACGCTGTTGGTGAACTCATCTTGTGTTATGCTTCCCCACTAAAGTTGATCAAAGACCAGTTAACAGTCCAGTGCAGTTGTAGGCTTGTTTGAGCTGAATTTTGTGACTGCAGTGAATGGTAATTATTAGAAAATTAAAGTAATCTCAATTTTTGGAAGAGGCTTAAAAAAACTTTTAATGATCTTATCAGACATGTGCCCTCTGTGAGGCCAAACAAATTGTCCAGTTTTGTTCCTTGCATTTGGATTGGTTTGTAAACTTGTTTTAAATGCTGCAATATAAAGGCAGATGTGACAACATATTTCAACACTATTTCCTTTTTCTGTTTATTTGAGTGATCCATTAATGAAGTTGTTGTGTGCTCAGCTGTCAGCGGACAAACTCTCTTCCTGGAAACTCAGGTGTCAACGTTCACACGCTACAGAGGCAGACTGGGTGTAGTTCGAGAGCAAAAAGAAAAAGCCAGAATGGACATGCTAGGTAATGATGGTTACATTATAGATAATTGATTTTATTTTATTTTTTTCTTATTAAAATTTGGGTTTTAAAATTGTCAGACGAGGATGGTCCACACTGTGCAGATGCTGAGCTGTATTCTGAAGCCAGCAGTGTAATGACTGGATCCAAATATTCCCAGAGCAACTCCCAGATCTCCTCGTAAGACAAGGACACTACACTCTAGAAATGTAACACTTATTACATTTTGTTGACAGGATTAAATTTGCATTCTCTTAATGCAGGAGATCTTCAAAAAACCGACGCAAAGCAGAACGCAAAAAGCTGAGTCTGAAAGAAGGCAGCCCTATGGAAGACAGAGCTCTGATGAATGCACTTGGGGAACTCATTATTACTGTGGACAAAATGAGAGGTAAACTTAAAAAAGAGTCTTAGTTTCTCATCTGTGTTACCCATAGTCGGTTTACACAGATAAACACACAGTTTCTAAATTAATGTTTTATTTGAGGTCAAAACAATAGAATAAATTTTGACCTAAAAATGTCTTTTACAGAGGAGGTGCAGAGTCTGCTGAAGGCCCTGGTCCTGTTTGAGTTTGAGTGTCAGGCACAAAAGCTGCAACAGGCCTATGAAAAGGCTCTGACCATGATGGAGGCAGCTGTTCCTGAGGTGTGGCCTGAGGGCCTGAACAACAACCATGCTCCAGTAAATAACCCAATATCTTCTGCCGATTATAGATTGAATATACTAGTAAAATGTTTAATGTGGAATGAAGTGACATGCTGTTTATTAGAGAAATGAGTGCATGAAATAGCCATATATTGGCACATCGGAGAGAATTTACAGACCAACCAAGATGTTAATGTCAGGAATTAGCCAACACAATCACTCAGCTTATGCCTTTGTTGCTGTTGACTTGTGGTGTCACTGTGTTTCCTGTGTAGCTCACTGGACCAAACAGCACAGCCAACAGCATCACAGCCTCTTTCCAGCAGCAGCAGCAGAGACTAACAGCTTCTCCACAAGGTGAAGCAATATATTACTGATTACTGTGTGTAGAGTCTCAATGGTTTATTTTTTTGTTTGTTTTTGCCGTTATAGCCACTCATTATGGACCAACTATATTTTGTTTTTATTCTTTCTAGATGCTGAAGTCCCGGGCCCACCAAAGATGAGAAACGGTGTCAAGTGGAAGCTTACTATTCTTTCATAAATTATATTTTTAAATGTAATGTATTCTGTTAACTATGTATTAAAATGAATGTCATCTACATAAGATCTGTTTGTCACATTTATTTAGTGGAAAGAGATCAATCTGACATTTTGTTGTTTGAGTTTAAAGAGATGGTTCATTTATGGTCACACCTTTTTGAGTCTTTTGGCCGCAGTAGCATCAGCACGTCTCTGGTTTATGGCTTTAGTGGTGACTCGAAGCTTGCGCAGACGTAACTGCCGCAATCGGAGCTGCAGGTCTTTAGGAAGTTTCCCTTTTTTTGCCATAATGTTGAGCCTTAGCTTGGGGATCTTGGTGAGGTGGAAGTCACAGATGGTGGGGTAATGGTCATACATAACATGGCAGGTTCGGGACGAAGAGTAGTACCCCTCTGCTGTAACTGTCACACGGTATTCTCCAGGGTTCAGCAGTCGCCAGTAGTCGCCATCAGCTACTGCATAGGGAGACGTGACAACATACATTTTACCAAACATTCTTCTCTGAAGTTTAATCATCTGCACATCCAGCTTCCTATAGATTTCAATACAATATGAACCCAAAAGAGCATCTCGCGGCGGGGAGGAAGGTACCCCTAAATATACTGGTCTCTTGATATACTGAAAGCACAATACTAATGTATAGTCAGAATGTAGCTCATTGTCATTTGGTTCAACTGTATTAATGCCCAAGAGGAAATTCAATTGTTCAGTCAAATATATGAAAAAGAGAATTGATTGATCTCGTGGCATTCTGTCAGACGTCCGTCGCTGCTCTGTTGATCAAAAGCCCAGTTTTGGGGATGGTCAATGTTGTTCAGTACAGCGTCTGTTGTGTGTTGCACCACTAACTCAACCAGGGTCTATAAACTAATACATATATTTGAATCAGCTCTATTAGTTTTTCAAGTTGCCTGCGATCTCTTTTACTCAGACTTTGTGTTTAGTCATTTTAGGTATAAATCACTGACTGTACCTGATCTAATATGATGATCAATGTCATCCACTTTGATAATGGCATCTGCAATCCCAGCATCAGAGTTTTTGTCTCGAACCACACCCTTTATTCCTCGATGGACCTGAAGCAATGTTAGACAACACTAGTCAACAGAATGGATATAATATGAAAAGAGCAGTTGTAAAGTGAAGCCAGACCTGCTCCATGTAGACCAGCAGAGACTCACGGTTGTTCTCCCACTCTATAGGAAGCTCACTGGCATGAGGAAACTTATCACAGGACAACTCCACTGTCACCTCAAAACAGTTGGTGTGGAGGTAGCTAAAATCATTCATACCTACAACATGACAGGGTTGCTGTGAAAGAGTTACAGATATTACATTTAAAGAGAGTCCCACATGTGCAGCATGAGGTGGAAAAGGACCAGATGTAGTGTGAAGTCATTCTAGCACAGGTAACATCTTGTCTTAAATACTAAACGTTCATTTTAAAAAGAGTTGGGGTATTATTGGGAGAGGTCATTAAAATTAATAAATTTGTTGTAATTTGCCCACTGCAAAGCCTCTGACCCATGTCCTGTCCACACACTTATCTGAGCATTAAGACATGGACCAATCATGTTTGTGCTGGAATCATTTGGGATTTACAAAATCTGTAAAAATCCAGCAAGATGTTTCAGGAGCTGATGAAATTATATTGTTTAGGAGAAGCATGGGCTACCAGGATTAGCTTGACTGTTTAAATATAATATATAATATATTATAATATATTATATTGATAATTTATTTATAATTTATATTATATTGATAATTTAAATATAATATATATATATATAAACTATATATATTCATTCATTCATTTTCTACCGCTTTGTCCCGTTAGGGGTCGCGGGTGACTGGAGCCTATCCCAGCAGCTTTGGGCCTGAGGCGGGGTACACCCTGGACAGTGGCCAGTTAGTCACAGGGCTGACATATAGAGACAGACAGAGACATACAACCATTCTCTCTCAAATTCATTCACTAGGGACACTTTAGAGTTGCCGATTAACCTGTACATACATGTCTTTGGACGGTGGGAGGAAGCTGGAGTACCGGATAGATCCTCCAAACATAGTTCTAAAATACAAATCCGTGGTTTATACAATTGTTAATACGACCCCACCTACAATATTAATACCCATTCTTACTTCCAGGAACGTTATGCCAATCTGCTCCATTTATGATGTTGTTATATCTCTGGAAGTCCTTGTTATGGCACGGCCGTCGGTCAGGGTTGGACATCACCTGAGGTCAGGAGAACAAACTGTTTTCATAGTTTAGATACACTTCTGCAATGGCACAACATTTATTCCCATCCAGAGTTGCATTATTTTTTCACTGGGATTTTATATTGATGATGGGAGAGTCGGACTGTTGCGCAAAGTCTTCTCCAGCACATCCCAGAAATGATCATTGTGGTTAGGGTCTGGACTCAGTGGTGGCCAATCCATGTAAAAATGATGTGTCATGCTTTCTGAAACTGACCGACTGTGCCAGCCCAAGATCAAAGCCCCGCCCCCACAGGCTTGTACGGTAGGCACTTAGCATGATGGGAGCATCACTTCATCTACCTCTCTTCTTACCCTGAGGCACCCATCACTCTGGGGCAAGTCGGGACTCATCCGACCACATGACCTTCTTCTTTTTTCTGACCACATTTCTTCCTCGAAGCTGAGTTGAACAGTTCTTAGTCCAATTTTAGTAGTTTCAGCAATCTCCTTAAATGATGCTTGATCAATCAATCAATCAATCAAATATTAGTTATATAGCGCCTTACAACAGCCAAAAGGTGCACAAGGCGCTTTCCAAGAAACATCAAAAGACAACATTAAGAAAACAAAAGAAACAGATGGAATCAGGGTCAAGTCTGACCCTCTGCCTTAAAATTCTTGGTTAGAAAAAAAATAAGTTTTCAGGTGTGCTTTAAAAACACTCAGCACAGTGATGTTTCGGAGGTGCACAGGAAGTGCATTCCACAACTTTGGTCCTTGAACGCTAAATGACCGGCCTTTAAACTTTTTATACCTGTATGTAGGAGTCACTAGAGAAATGTGCTCAGAAGAGCGAAGTGTTCTGGTTGGCTGATATATTTTTATTAAGTCAGTGAGGTATACTGGGGCCAAACCATGGATGGCCTTGAACACAAACAGCAGGACTTTATACTCCACCCTAAACTGCACTGGGAGCCAGTGAAGCGAGCGGAGGACAGGGGTGATGTGTGACCGTCTAGATGTATTGGAGAGAAGGCGTGCGGCTGCGTTTTGCACCAGTTGAAGGCGATTGATGAGTGATGTATTGAGTCAGTGTAGAGGGCATTACAGTAGTCGATCCTCGAACTGATGAAGGCATGAATTGCTTTTTCAAGGTCGGCTCTGGACAAAAATATTTAACCTTACTAAGAAGTCTTAACTGGTAAAAACTTGCCTTCACTACTGCCCCAATCTGTTTATCAAACTTCAAGCTTTTGTCAAGATAACACCGAGGTTACGCACAGACGGAGCAAACTGAGGTGTCATGGCGCCAAAGTTAAAAACACTGTTGGATGAATCCGGGCTGAATAGGATGTACTCAGTCTTTCCTTCGTTTAAATGAAGGAAATTCTGGGAAAGCCACTGTTTAATGTCCTGAAGACAATTATGGAGAGGATCCAGTGCGAGCGATTACTCAGAATCACAGGAAGGTAGATCTGGAGGTCATCGGCATAGAAGTGAAAATGAACATTGTGTCTGGAGATGAGTTGACCAAGTGGTAGCATGTAGAGTGAAAATAAAATAGGACCGAGAATGGAACCCTGTGGCACTCCAGATGACAAAGGGGCAACTGAGGAGGAAAAGTCATTGAGCATTACTGAGAAGGTTCTATTAGTGAGGTATGAAGAGAACCATTTTAGCACCACTTTCTGCAAACCAGCAACATGTTGAAGACGAGAGATGAGAATCTCATGATCCACGGTGTCAAATGCAGTGGTAAGGTCCAGTAAAACCAGAACCATAGAACGTTTACTGTCCAGTGTTTCAAGAATGTCATTGTGCACCCTCAGTAGCGCAGATTCAGTGCTATGCCTGGTCCTGAAACCAGACTGGAATGTATCACAAATGCTGTTCAATTGCAGATGAGCCTGGAGCTGGGCGTA
Organism: Neodontobutis hainanensis; assembly: GCA_024349245.1. NCBI lineage: Eukaryota > Metazoa > Chordata > Actinopteri > Gobiiformes > Odontobutidae > Neodontobutis > Neodontobutis hainanensis. The sequence goes on along the minus strand of JALDNG010000171.1, from coordinate 2,206,787 downwards.
AACAAGCTTCTCCATCAGCTTTGACAGAAATGATAGATGAGAGATAGGGCGGAAGTTAGATAGTATGGAGGGGTCTAGATTGGGTTTCTTAAGCAACGGTCTAATAATGGCATGTTTGAGAGCTGTAGGAACAGTACCGAAATAAGACAGCTTTTTCTCTAGAGGGAGGGGAAACCCAACCTGATGGACCAGGTTGTTCTGTTCTCACAGTTGTTGTCTATCAGAACAGCCTGGTCAGCCTGGTCGCTTTTACTTTAACCTTTTTTTAAATAAAAGAGAAACTACTCATTGCATCAATTAGGATTAAAGAACTTGTTCCCACGGAAACATAATCATCCATGCAGTAATTATCCAATGGGAGGCTCTTACCTACATGCTTAGTTAAATCCAGGTGGTGAATTTTATATTTTGGTCAGGTAGTGTATGCACATATGTATGTTTAAAATTAATTATTGCTAGCATTATACAAATGAGCACGCTTTTATAGAGATAACACAGGCTGTGCATTGACATCAAAAACGATATTACCCAATCAACGTTTTTTGTGTAAAACCACAGTAGACATTAACAAGCCTCTTCTGTCTTTAACAAAGCACAGCATGACAAAATGCATCTAAACTGAACAAATCCCATGGTTCCTATGGATAGATGTCCAAAGTGAAGTTGTTTTGCCGTAAGTCCACTTCTATGTTTCAATACAAGATAACACTGCATTCCACAGAAACATGTAATATACAGGTTAAATTAGAGCTTCAGCTGTAAGTGGTGAAGGCTAACCTGGTTGGTGCTGGCATAGGCAGTGGCCAGCCAACGGAAGAAACTCTCATCAGCGGTGGGGGTGGGCTCGCGAGGCACCCAGTCCCGAGTCATGTCAAAGGGATAAGTGACCACCAGCTCTCCTCCGTGGAGGTTGGCACTGAGGACAAACGGGATGTTCTGCATCCAGTTTATGACAGCACGAGTCTCCGGCGCTACCTTGGAGTGGATATGGCCATTCAGTCAAATTCGAATGTCTAACACAATATTTACTTTTACGCAATTTGAAAAACTAATTTACTACAACATATCAATACCACAATGGATGTACAAGCTTAATGTGAGATCAGCTGAAACAATAGCATACAAAGGCTTCCTCAGATGTGTATTGCTCTGGCATAGGGAAGTAGTGGTTGATGAGTCTAGACCGGTCTGTCTCCAGCTCGATGGCCGTCCACATCACTGAGTTCAGGTCTGCAAAATTATGGTTCATGTCTATGCCCTCATAGCTGTAGCGTCCCAGTGTCCAGCCTGACAGCTCAGAGCCCTGCACACAATCACATTAGGTCATATCCACTTCAGCTGTGATCTGGTTTTCATTGTGAGGCACTAATATTTTTCAAATTAAAAATTCTCCAAATATAAGAAATAATGAGAATAAGACTTCATCGTCCACAGAATGCTTGATTGATACAGTCTCATGGCAGTCTGGAAGGAGTTCTTGTGGCATTTCATTCTAACTATAGCTTTCTTAGAAAATATAGCCGACTTTGGTCTGTCCTGTCAGTCTGTCCCAGGGCAGCTGTGGCTACAGATGTCGCTTACCACCACCAGTGTGTGACTGTGGCGTGAATAAATAATGTACGCGCTTCGAGTCTCTGGAAAAAAAAGCACAATATTAATCAAATGCATGATTATGATCATTATTATTATTTTCTATAAATTTATGGACCAGTTCACACATTCATTCACTAGTGCTGTGGCACTGAAGGTAAGGGGGCGCACCTCCCGGTTATTGGACAACCTGCTGTAGTATTATTATTATTATTATTATTGTTATAATTATAATAATAGTAGATTGGATTTATATTGCGCTTTTCTCCCAAAGGACCAAGGGACTCGAAGTGCTTACAGGCCATCCATTATTCATTCATACACAGTCACACTGGTTATGGTAGGCTACATCTGTCTTTGCCTGGGACAGACTGACAGAGACGTGGCAGCCATTTTGCGCCTACGGCTTCTCCAACCAACACCACATACATTCATATGAGGCAAGGTGGGTTAAGTGACTTTTGCCCAAGGACACAACGACAGTATGAAATGTGGGGAGAACGGGAATCAAACCGCCTACCTTCCGGTTGAAAGACGACTGCTCTACCACTGAGCCACTGCACTGCCACACTGTAGATGCTAGATGCACTATCAATGTCTTCTCCACTGGGCACAGTTTGAATTGTAAAGTCAATGACCATTGTAGGAGCCATTATTGTTTAGATTATTTGTTTTAGTGGGGGTTTGGTTTGGGTTTATTGTGCAAGTGGTGGTTGGTTTGTTTTTGGGCACAAGTGACCTATATTCGGCTCGGCCATAGGTGGTGGTGGTGGGTCAAAGGCTATTTGGGTGCACAGGTGCATTGTACGGGGTGCTAGAGTGACGGGAGGTCACATGGTTTAACGCTTAAAAATACTTAATGCTAGGGTTGCTTACAGGCCTTCAAACTCTATTACATCTGATATATCCATCCTGCTGCCATATACTACTTGGATACTGGACATTATTATTACATTTATTTACCACTTTGTGTTTGTATAAAATAAACGTAAAAGCACCAAACGTACTCTCAGTCTGGACATTGTTTCCGTCAAGTGCGTTGTAACCAGGAGCCCCCACACCCAGAAGTGACTAAAACAGTACGACTGGATAGTAGCAATTACAACCATCTTTCACAGCCTAAACTCAATTAAACTAGAAGCAGATTTTCATATATTACATAGAAGCAGTCTAATTACAAATTCCACTCGAAGTCAGCCCTGCCTCACTACAAATAAAAACAGACTTCTCTAAGAGTTCTTCAAAAATCATTTTTAATCCAAGATTCCATTTTATTTACAAAAAACTCATTGATCCCAATGAATATTTTTACGTTTTTACTGTGTTTTTATCTTCCAGGTCCTAAAAAAACATTAATTTTAAAACAATAATTTAAGTAATTGAAAACTAAAGTCTAATCTCCTCCTCAAATAGTGACATCAGATCAGAGTGACGTGGTGTCCACTTATTAATGCCTGCGAGTACACTACTCCATATTTGCTATCAGGCACTTTATGCAAGTTCAGTTTGTCTGCAGCAGTTTAGTAGTGTTAGTAGTGACAAGAGACATCTTAATGAGCTGAGAAAAGGATTAAAGTTTGTAGAAACTGCAGCTACAGGAAAGGGTGCAGCCCTCTGCTTTATAACACCTCAGACTTGGATTAATGAAGACAATACTTGAATTCTCTTTCGGAGAAATTAATGTGTAACTAGCCTGGATCTGGTTCTTTGTGCTGAACCTGTTCATAAACATGTTGTCTTACCAAAATCAGACCAGATTTTGTGCGTTTGTTGCAACACCTTTTTGGATGCCAGCTCGTATCCATCCGGATTCATGGATGGCAGCAGGTGGATCCTCGTCTCTTTGACCAGACGCACCACCCGAGGGTCGCCTCGTTTGTACTCCTGGCACATATACTGCATCAGGTTCAGCAGGAGTTCCCGGCCCAGAACCTCATTCCCATGCATCCCAGCCACATAGCGGAACTCCGGCTCTCCTGCAGGGGGAGACACAACAAAGCACATCAACTCAAGAAGTGAAGGCCCTAAATACTACATACACAACATAAATTCATTTTGTCTGGGAACTATGGCATAAAGATGTTCATGTTTGTTTGTTTTTTTCCAATTGCAGAGTGACAATTGATTTAATCTGCAGTGACAATCGACCATGCTTATTGGTAAGGAAACAACCTAATCCACAGAGATATCAGTCTGGGGTTGCGGGGTTTTAACATAGATTGTAAATAAAATGGATGTAATCTTTAAGAACAAAAGCAAGCGCAGTGTCAAACAGTCGCTTCGATGTGGCGGACATCTTGACTGTTTTGGTTGAAAAAATGACGCAAAACAAAATCTTGGGCCGGAGCAGAATACAGAGCAGATTGGACAATCCCAAACCAAATATCTCTGTGTATGCAATAGAACGAAAAAGCAGTCTGGCAGTCCACAACTAGTCCTATTCTGATTTTTGAAAGGTCCAGGTCAAAAAGCTTAAGTTTGTGGGCTTACAATTAGGCGCTACCTCGAGGGCTTGACATTAACACTTTTAACACTTTGGCTGGTGGGATTTTCTACATTTACCTATATGCGTTAATTGCCTGGTTTCTGCTCCATCTGGTGAGACTGGCCCCACACACGAGCAGCATACGACTTTTTGCGTCATTACTTTTATTACACTTCATTCATTTTAGTCTGTGTCGCTGAGTTAAAAAGCGTCAGAATAAAATGGAACAGCAGTAGCACTGACAAAAGTATTTTCTTTGCTTGCTAACTCATTTACGTTTTGGCTCTCTGAACAAAAAGAATTGGGTGCCAATGCCTTAGATAATAAATTTGTACGTATAATACAAAATAAACATTGATAGTAGATGAGTTTCATTTGACATGATTTGCATCTTTTTTTATGAACAAACTTGTATGTGTAAACGTAACCACTGCTGCAAAGATGCGCCTTCCTTCTTCTACTTGTGTATATACGTCCATTGTACTAAAAGGTATTTGAGAAATGTCACATATCCCCCCTAAAGAGTTTATGAGGTGGAGTGTCTGGTCTACAAACACTGATGGTGCACACTCAGTGGGTTTGTACCAAAGTCAGTTCAGTGAACACTTTTTTATACAGAAGAAAAGCTCTGGGGTAAAATAGTTAAACTACAGATTCAATCTAGACATTCAAGATTAAATCTACATATTATCTTACATGATCTATCAGGTAATATAGTCCTAACAGTGACCTATTGTTTGTGTAGTTGAAGGGCACAATGTGCAGAGTGCTGGATTTAATACTTTTTTGCCAATATTTACACGGGTTGCATGTACACATAAAAACCAAACAATCAATGATAAAAATCAGTGAACAGCCAATAGCATTTGACATGTAAGAAATATGTGCGTCTATTTCTATGCTGGGGAACAAGAAGCAAAATCACAAATTATGAAATGCTTAGGGAAAATACAAATTCAAAAGAATTATGGAAGAGAATAAAAAAACAAAACCAGTATTGTGCAAAGTCTGGAGAAGAAGTATACTCCTGGTTTACTGTGGCTTTAAATATTTTTGCTGTATTTTCTTCTGTTTGTGAGCTGTTCTTGGATAAGCCCAACACAGTCCCTACCATATAAACTTGGAACAGCCCTCTCTGACAAGAGAAGGTCCTGGATTAGGAGGAAAATAGAAAAATACAGGCAGGACAGTTAGCTTTCAAATACATTTACCTCAACATTATTCTAGAGAAATTTAGGAATGGAATAAAAGTTTCCATTTTGTGAAGAATAACGTATTATAAAAATAATATATTAATAAATATTAACTTAGAAAATAATTTAATGCTGAATTCTTTCACCCTCTGCGGAATTATGACAAACAGTATGTCAAATATGTGAAATAACTCTAACTCTAGTGTCATAAGGCCTGAGGTGAAGAGGCCAAGCTAAATAAGTGAGAGCACACAAACAGCCCCGGTCTGTGGCACAGTGCAGGCCTGTGTGCTTCTACAGGACTCTGCTGTGTGGCAGGTCTCACCCAGCTCATGTTTCCCGGGGTTGTCAGAGATCTCCATCACATACAGTTTCAGACCTCTGTAGCTTTTCCCGATGCTGTAGATGCGTGTGATTTCAGGGCATGCCTCGTTCACAAACTTCATCAGCTGCAGAAAAAAAACATTACCAGCACAGAACTGAGAACAGATTAGTGAAGTGGCTGTACAGTATGTGATGTATCTTATTTTTAGAAGTTATTCTTTCTATTGTCTATTTTTCATGTACTCTCACCTGCCCTTGATGCAATATGCAATACATAAGAATAATACGATCCCTGTAATACTTGCAAAAATACTAACTTTTATAATTAATTCAAAATGGTTAAAATACATTCTGTAGGACATGAGGACCACCCTCCATCCAGATCTAATTGGCACAACCTTGTCCTGGAGCTTTCTCCACTGGAATACTTGACCTGTCTGCCACATTCCACCAAACGGCGGGTTCATGGAGGTGTGGGCCACTTACCTCCTCTTCACTGGTGCTGCTGTGGCCTAGCCGTGGACATAAGACATGTTATTTTTTGTTGTATTTTTTGTCTCCTTGGACCATGCTGAGCTGTGTTTTTTTGTTCTTTGTTAGTATATTTTATCATTGAAAACCAAAATTATTCCACAAATATGGTAATTCTTTTAGTCTTCTTGTAAAGCTGATAAAATGTCACTTTACCTCTCCTAGTCTAAAAGTCAAACCAGAAGCCTATCACCTTTACACATGCCCACTGTTATTGCATTTGTAATAATAATGACATTAAAAGCTTCTAATTGGTCTTGTTTTTGTTGTTTGTGGGCATTATTACATTGGCAGCTAGTCTTGGTAATAGTGACAGGTTGGTTTTGTCAAATAAGGTAGGCATGGTGGTGACCACAGTAAATTACAACAAAGTCAGACACTGGTCTGGAGGCTGTACCACAAAGCAAGTGCCAGAGGGATAAAGGCAGGCTTTGTTTCAATAAGTTGCTAATCGTTTCTCAGTCAACAAACAAGTTAAAGCAGAAACTTAGCCCTGCGTCCCATTGCAAACACAGTGCAACAGTTTGAGCTACAGCAAGTTCACAGGTATGTCTACACACTCATATTTGTGAGCAACTGAATATAGGATATAATATTTAAATCATTAAATAGGCCTATTAAATTATTAGAGCCATAGCAGCAGTTTTAGAGCAGGAACTTAGGAACATAAAACTGCTTAGACCAGGTTAGCTCCACAGCTCTTGATACCGAAAGGTTGGTGGTTCGATTCCCGCTCTCCCCACAGTTCATACTGTCTTTGTGTCCTTGGGCAAGGCACTTAACCCACCTTGCCTCAAGTGGTGTTCCAGCTGTAACACTGGTGAATTGAAGCTTAACGTAAGTGAATAAATGTAAATGTATTATTTTCCCTAAACATTATGATTCCATTTGCTCCACTAACAAACGTATGTTCGAAGGCCACTTTCACACTTACTTTTCTCATCTCATCATAGTTGTGGTGCCTGAAGTCTAGCTTGTCTTTGGAGCCAGCTGGTTCAGTCTGCCAGGGATAGATATTATTGGGATCTGTGAAAAAAAACCTAAACATCAGCCTGTATCAGAGTAAAATGTAAATATGAAGAGTTATGGACCTGGCAGAGTGCAACCCAACACCTCGGCCCTCAGGCACACGTCTCCCTGGGTGCCGTTCTGGTACCAGCTCTGGGGGTTGATGCGGATGTAGCGGGCAATGGTGGGGGTCTGGAACAGCGCCAGGACTGGGGTCTCTGCATCCTGGTTTCCCTCAAAGATCTACAATGTAACCCAAACATTCATCCCTCGTGCAAGAAATGATTGCACTTTCAAAATTAGTAGTCTTAAGGTGGGTCATATTGTTAAAGTTCTTTTATATTTGATTAATTTGATTTAGTGGTAAAATGGCAACATTAAGAACCAGTTAATTGTCAATTTAAAAATTTGTTGTAAAATGAAAACACATTATTTCTGAATGTAGCTTGAATTTAAATAAGTTGTGGGGCCTTTGCTAGAGGTCAGTGAAAGAGGTAGCCATTCTGACAAGAGTCATGGTCTTGGTGCATTTGAAGAGAAAAACGAAAACTAATAATGTTGAAAAATAAACCAGGTGTGGTCTTGATTGGTGTCTGCATTTTAGTTCTCAAGCTGTAAAATACACTTGTCATAAGTACATTACAGTATAAACAAAAATAATTAGCGTTTTTATCTTTTTCTACAAATTCAGTAACAGCCCTCTTTCTTTGTGTAGTTTTCTCAGTTAGTGAAAAGTAAATATAATGCAAGAAAATCACAAGAAAAACAGCAGACATTGAGATCAATTAGACTTGCTTTATTTTTGTGTTTTACTGTTACTTGCGTAAGAGCAGATCAAGAGCTAAAAACTCTTTTGCATCTAACTCTTCATCAGAGCCAACCTCAGGTGAAAGTGCCCGTGTCCTGTTGAAGATGTCATCCAGCTGACTAATGGCATTAAGGTCATCATCACCAGGTCCCACTGCAGAGCAGGCTGCAGAAGCACTGGTGCCCTCACTGTTGGGAAAGGTGAGTGACTTGAGCAGGCGTGTCACAGCCTCATCTACAAAAGCATACGCATGTTTTGAAGGGACCATTTTTGCAGAACCTCCTGTAGGTTTAAAGACTTCTGGAACAGACTGGGTTTTAGAGGAAGGGTTCAGCATTTCTTCTTTGTCGCCACTCAGAGCTTGTTGGGAGTACATTTTGCAGACTCTATCTGTGAGCATCTTCGAGAACAGGGACAGTTTGCTTTTGCTGATGACCTGAACATCCTCTACATTTTCAAAAGCACAAACTTTGTTGTTACCCGAGTCCTCCTGTTTGAAAAACCTGAAAAGTATCACGTGTAAATTGTGTTTCAAGTCCAGTGCGTTTTCATTAAGTCTGTCCTCAGACACTCTAATGTTTTGGCCGGTCTTTGGTAGGCACAGTTGATGTGCACTGTTCAACACTGTGCCCAGCAGCTCGGATGCCACAGTTTCCACAGTCCTCTCTGAGCTTCTTTGAGTCTCTGGTAAAAGCTTGGACTGGTGCCTCAGAATGAACTCTTTCAGCACTTCTCGGCTGGCGCTATAAAAGTCATCATCGGAGAGCTCACGGATCACCTTTTCAGGGGATACTGTCAGTGTGTGCATGTTGTCTTTTTGACACTGCTTAAAGAAGGCATTTATTTTATGGATGCAATTCAGAACTTTCATGTCAATGTAATCGCAGAGGAAACAGTCAAAGATGCAGTCCCTCTCAAACACATCTTCTTCTGCACTATTGAAGTGTTGGTCTTGGGCTTTCTCTGGTCGCACCTTTGCAGGATTGTCTTCTGCTGTTTGTGGGAGATAAGGAGTGCATCTCATTTTAGAGGCCAAAGCGTAAAGAATTTTCCCAGCATCACTCTCTTTCTCTGCTCCAGGTCTCTCTTTGGCTTGGCTCATGTCCAAGTTCGAAGTTATGAGGTACATCACCACATCTGGGGCTGTCTTCAGAAACTCATCAACATCCAACTGATGGCTGGGAAATTGGACAGCCTTGTGTGAAACAGCTGACCTACAAATAATAAAAGAAATTAACGAATTTTTACTGAATCACTTGAGAATTAAATCTTTGTAAACATTAATAGCTTTCCAAATTATCGGGTGGCTAAAAGCCCGAATTAGCCAGGAGGAAATCCTGCCTCTTGTGCCTTTTTCCTAATTTTACTTTTACTTTTAATTTTTTAAAAATGTAATATTGGAAAACACTGGTAGAGCCGTACCTGTTTTCTTTGCTCTCAGCTTTGAGAGGCAGATGGGACAGCATGTTGGAGACTAGAATCAGGACCAGGTCAATTATCACTTCAATAATTCTCAATGTGATGCGAGTTATTTCGGCCTCTGTCAGCTGCACACAGACAACAATGACACATTTTGACATTATTCCAGTCTCCAGTGTTCATTTAGATTAGTCTGCTGTGAATTACACTGAATTAAACATACCGAAGCTAACTCAAAGAAACTGTTCATAATCAGGTTTGCGATTATGCTGTGAAGTTAAGCTGATCACAGATAAAAGGTTACTATAGGCCATAAAAAGAACACTAGAATATAAAACAATAGAACACTAATAATAGTAATTTCAAAAGTTTGCAAATGTTAGGACCGCTTCAAATTTAGATTTTTTTTAATAATTTTTGTTGTATTTGTTATTATTTTTAATGGGCACTAAAACCAAGAACATTTGCATAAGAAAAACTACTAAATCCCTAAGGAAGGAGTGTCTATGGTGTTCGTCCGGTTCCAGAGACATGTTTCTCCTTTACATACAAGCACAGGAGAAACAGGAAGTGGAGGTCACAGACCCTGCACCTGATGTGCTTCATTAGACCAGGGTGTATACTAAAACACATGGACCAAAAATGGTTAATTTAGTGTACAAGTGTCACAAAGTTAGGTCCACTAGTGGTACTAGTGAGCAAAATTATTTCACTAGTCACTGTATTTAGCATTAACTAGTTAACTAGTGGAAAAATCCTTCATTCATTAGTGTCACTAGTGAGCCTTTTGCTGTGTAAAGTTCCTCTAGTAGACATTTTTGCCTGAGTTGAGTCACTTATTAAGTAAGATTACAAAATGACTTACACATTGACATGTTGACAGCTGGTCATTTTATTCTTACTAGTATAAGTATGGCATTTGACACTAATCACTAGTACGACGATCATTAAATACTGAAGATCATTAAATACTGTTTGTTCAATATTATTTAGCACTGTGGTGGCGGTATGAATGAAAAAAATGCAAAGGTAAACACAGCTTTGTACAAAGCTCGTTATACTTAGGTTTGAAAAACAGGCTCGTTTTTTCTGAAACCCAACAGAAAATCTAATTTTATGAACCATACTGAGATCGATTGAAATAAGTAGAATAACAGCTTAGCTAAGCAGAAGGTGTAACTAGCTAAAGTCGCAAATTGTGCAGCAGTCGTGTCATTTCTCTTCTATTAAAGAGATAACTCAGACTAACTAGATAAATAAAAAGAAAGGTTTGAGGCTACTTACCGGCTCTCTATACTGTCCTGTAACCTTTTCCAGTCCTGGTTATACATGTGGCTGACAAAGTGGGACAGCATATTGCGGTTTTCACCGTGTTCCCGGTACGACAGCACGTCTTCGGCCAAAACCTGAAGCGCTGCTCGTCGATTCAGTTCAGAGTCAACGCTAGCTGCCCGGCCCGGGTTAACCTGGACGTTACCGGTCTGGTCCGGGTCAGCAGCCGGGCCGAGGTTAGCCGTACATTCCGGACCTGGGTCGGTGTTAGTGCTTTGGCTCATCGTGGTCTCATCATAACCGTCCATCCTTTCAGCGTTCACCCGAAACACCGAGGAGTCCGTTTAAAAGAAGAAGGCTAACTTTACCGCGGGTTTATAAGATGCAACAAACAGCCGTTAACCTCGTGACGCTAATGTTGCAACGGTTTGGAAGTTATTAGTCTAGTGTGCAAAATACTATAAAGCATAAACAAATTATACCTCCATGACACATTTTTTCAAAATAAAATATAAATAGGTTCTATTAAATGTTTGCTTTCCTCCAACATGTTGATGATGCACATAAAAGTTTGGGTAAACCGGACTAACCCAAGTTTCCCAGCTGCTCTTCCGAGTTGAGCAGGTATTCACATTTTGGTCAAACAATACATTCTTGGTTCAAACATAAACCACCTTAGCAGCTTTTTTAAATAAAAATGAAGATGAAAAAGAGGCTAAACAACAATGATCAAAGAAAGAGTTATGTGGTTAGGAACCTGGCATACATGTACAAAGAATGTATTTTCTACCATTTCACATAGGCCTAACGTGTTACTGTCTAATATTACCCACCAAAAACTGTTAAAACACTGATAAGAAAACATCAATCATACTCAAGAATCATTTATCTTAATATTGTGGCAATGTTAAGATAATACCTACACATTTTGGTGGTAATTCTTTTAGCCTAAATTGTAACTGAAATAGCATTTATGGTAGACTATTCATCTATTATCAAGTTTATTATATCTGTAGATGATAGTTTTTTAATTTGCACCAAGGGGAGTTGCATTGTAAACTTGTTGTATTTTAATACAAGAAAAACAAATTAAACTTAAATTGAAATCACTGATGATTTAAGATGAGGTCATAATTCTAATAAATATTTTGAAATGAAAACAGAAACATACCGCCTCTTGAGTCCCATTCATACAGCACACCCAGCTCACAGAGTCATTGCTGAACTGCACCTTGTAGGTGTGCACCACGTCCCAGCTGTGACATTCATGAGGGCAGAAAGATTAAGTAATCATCACTAATCAGAACTAAGGTATAAATCATCACACCAATCCTATTAGTTATAAGATTTAAAGTCTAATATAGATAAGACTATTAAATCATGTAAGATATGGTAGGCTGTTCAAACCGGTTTAATTGAAATTTACTATTACAGAACAATGTTGCAGGGGACCTGTTGCAACCATAAGTTAGAGGGCGTTAGGGGTTAACAGCGGTGGTTAACAGTACATTGAGGTCATTGACAAAACGTTTACAAAGTCAACACAATTTATACACATTTACAGAAATAAAAGTCAAATTCAAAATACATAAACAAGACTTAGAATAAGAAACAAGATAAATTTAAAGACAAAGAGTGCAGTTAAAAAAAAGACTAAGTTGTCTTTACTGAATGTAGATGGAGCTAAAGAAGGTTTTTAATTTCCCCATGAACATTTCTTTAAAAATATTCTCAGGAAATCTTGAAACAAAGGTTAAAGTAGGTTAAAGTTTGAAATGGGCCATTGTTGAGCACATTAGCATGACTGCTCTTCTTTAGGACGGCTTTTAAGGCCATTGGAAATGTTCTAGACTGTAAGGAATTATGACTATAACAGTGAGTTGTGGTAACAAACTGCTTAGGACTGATTTTAGAAATCTAGAGGGTAAAACATTGAGGTCTTAAACTTTGTTGTTGAAAAATAATGTAAACTCATTGCATTTAGTGGTGGAAATATATTCTGGAGGAAATGGAGCTGGAGGGTTTGTTAATCTGTTCACTGTAGCAAACAGGACACGTGAGTTGGTACTGCTGTTGTTGATGAGCTCTGAGAAAAGAATAAAAACATGCAGCTTTTCTTTGTATATCATAATAAATTATATTCAGCTTTTTGGATTTCCCTTTTCAGTTCTTTGACAAAGAACTATGCCCCACAATGCCTTTTGCCTCTTACAGATAATTTTAACATGAGCAAGGGCATCCATAACATTTAAAACACTAGAAGTATAATAATTCATCATTTGAAAGTAACATTAGTTTATAATTTTGTAGATTTCTACATAGGCCTACTAAGGCAACTTGCTAAAACTCTTAAACTGACCTCCAGATAGAGTTACGGCCCTGCAGAATGACTCCAGTAAAGCGTGTGAGCTGTAGGGCATCCACCTCCAGCCACTGCTTCTGGTCTCTGTGCAGAGCGCACCAGGCTCCGTCATAGATGTCCCCGTCCTCTGTTCCGGACTACAGCACAAAGAGAGAGCATGTGAGTCTGAGAACACAAAGCTGTGTGAAAGCAGCTTTTTGTGAAGTAGACAACCTGGATGTTAAGACGGCCCCGGTGAGGACCCAGGCCTCTACGTTTAAAGGAGGACGCTCTCAGATGAGTATCTTTGACCTTCAGTGACTCCAGACCCAGAGGAGGGCATTCTGTCAACACAGAGCTATTACTTTGGAAGGCTTAGGCTACAGTAAAACACCAACCCACATCATCAGAAATCTGACTCAAGCCACTGTTATGACTGTTGTACTACTACTTATTGTTGCATTAATAATAATTCATTAATATGTTAAGTTGGTCAATGCACATGAACACCTAAAGTGGATCCAGTTACATTCCAGATACCCAGAATTTCAGATTTTCTTTTCTTTTTTATTATTGTGGAGATTGCCAGATTGTATGGTATTTATCTACAACTATCCCGATACCTACTTTCATATTGCCTTCCTTTTGGGCTTGAACCATAGAAATAACAGGTGCACAAAATATTGACATAAGACATGCACAATGTTAGAAGATTTTAATTAGTTCTAAATGGCTGCTTAACCCACACCTGATGTTTGAGCTGTTTAAGCTGATACTTGCAGCAAAACAACCACAGTATGCCTCAGCACAGCGGTTTATCAATCTAATCGGTCTAATCATGTTCACTTAACAAGCCTGGCTGCCTTGATGCTTCAGTGGTGTTTTTAAAGCTCCGATTGACCAATGGTTTTGGAATGGAAAATACAATTCCAGGCACACTGAACAATATGGCAGATCATGTATGAATGTTAACTTGAAATGACTTTAATCATATGTACAAATCAAAACTCAGAGCAGGTTTGTAGAAGATGCCAGTACTCAGTGAGGCACTGGCACTCACCTAAAGATGAAGAGAAAACTACATGACCTGCTAGAATATCAAAGGCACAAAAAAATGAAAAAGAATGACCAAGTTGTCCAAAAAATCTTGCAGCAGACATGGCAGCAGAATCCATGTTTGCAAATGTATACTTTTGGCTTTTGAAAAAGGTTATATGGAAATATCCCTACACACCACTCACCAGTATTCAGACTTAAGATCAAAGGTCTACCAATTAATGCTACTTTCTGGCACTTAGGGGTTTGGTCTCTAACATGTAAATAATATATACACAATAGAGGGCAACACGTGGATGAGAATTTGAAATGAGTCAGTGAAGCATCAGAAGTCGTTAGTGATGAAATACTGTCCACATCAGGGCATGTCTTATACGTACGTGAGGCCAGCTCCGGGGTGCCCTGCTGCCCTGTTTTTCTGATGTGTGCTTTAGGTTTCTTAACAACCATTGGTTTCTTGACAATGACTTTGGTTTTCTTCAGGCTGCTCTTAGGCTTCTTTGGCCTCTTTAAACTCCTTGTGGATCTGCTCACTAAACAAATATGAAAACACATTTATGCAGGAAGGAAACTAGGACCCCTCTTTAACATAGATGGAAAGTCACATTTTTCAATCCAGTGGAATGGACAGTTTATTAAGATTGAATTAATGTGAACACAGGACTGTTTGGCTAAATGCATGTATTTCTTTTGGCTGGAGCTTAAATCTGCAGGATTCAATAACTGCCCTGTTTTGTAGGTTTCCTGCTGCATCTGGTTCTCATCAGGGGGAAACACAAGGCTAAATGTTTCATTGCTCCGGGGGTGGACTGTGGTACATCCTCCCTCAGCTCTGGACACTGACTGACCACAGAAGTCAAATACTTGTCACTTCTTTTTCTATATGTTATGAGAATAAAATGAACTGCAGTTTAGCTCTAAAGTAAAGAGTACATGCAGGACATGGGATATGGTCAGTAAAAACATTATATGGTCAGAGGAATGACATATATGGACTATAGGGTGAAAAGATAACATTAAGTTACATATATTCATCAAATAAAATAGTACATAGATATTTTGCCCATTCTACAAATATGGTGCAAAAGTGGAGTTAGATTAAATATCTTGAATGGACAGCCACCAGTGTTTTCTGTTACCAAAGTTAAAAGAAATAGGTTAAAGCAAAAGCAGCTGGACTCATCTGTAATGTTTCATCTGTAATTCCAAGAGATTTCATTAATTCTGAGTTCAACTGGAATGTTGTGCTTGTAGAAAATCTTGTGTTTGTAAAAAAATCTACAAACACAACATTCCAGTCCACTTTAAACCAGGGAACACTCTGCATCAAAAACTGGTCCATCCTAAAGACAAGACCCCCACAAACAGAGTAATGTAGTTTATGCAGTTCAGTGAAGAGTGCAGTGACAGTTATGTTGGAGAAACTAAACAACAGCTTCACAAGAGGATGTATCAGCACAGAAGAGACAATCCTGGAGGACCTGAGTCTGCAGTCCACCTCCACCTCAAAGAGAAAGGACATTCCTTTGAGGACAGCAGTGTCCAAATCTTGTCCAGAGAGGCCAGATGGTTTAAGAGAGGGGTGAAGGAAGCCATTTTTTGTGAAAATGGAAAAGCCCTCGTTGAACAGAGGAGGTGTCCTCAGATTCATGTTGTCTAGTATTTATAACAGTGTTCTTAAACCTAAAACAAAAGAGCCTCACCCTAGAACAACAACAACACCTGAATGGAGCAGTGTCACTAACGGACTCACCTGAGCCTTAACGACTCTCACATCAGGAGTCACACTGTCCTTTCAGAGCAAACGACTATGAGACCAGAACAGCCTGGTCCATCAGATGTAGTTTCAGGTCAAACTCCTCCCTCTAGAGATATAAGCTGTACATGTACATAATGTAAGCTCTCTTACCAGTTAATATCAGAATTGATAGAGTCTTTTTGAATTAGAGACAAAATGTCTTCACCTTAAAAACTGAGTCCAGTTGCTTTTGCTTTAATCTTTCCTTTAAGATGACCTGGATGACTGAGAACTTTCACAGATGTTACCAAAGTTAGTTATCTTGGATCAAAAGCCTAATCTGTTATTAGTATTTGGATCACACAACTGTCATGGTTGAGTTATTTAAAATCCTCACCAGTCTTAGATATATCAGGGGCATAAAGGATTGAGCAGAAGAATGTGCACAGGTTTTTTTAATTAAAAACTGGCACTTTACAAACCACAGCCACTGTCTGCATGGGGTTGTGTTGTTTTATCTTATTATATATATTTTTATTTGATGTTTTATCAAAACAAAACATACAGTTGTCAATACAGTTGTTTCTGTTAGCTGTTAAAAAGTATATTTGTCCTGACATGTAAAAAACATTAACATTCAAAGAAACACCTATTATGTGTCAATTTGATTTCAACAGAAAAATAGAGTTCTAAATAAAAAGTATGACCACACATTTACCTAAATCCACAGGGTCCTTCAGGTCCTGCTCAGGCTCTGTCCCTGCTCTCTGTGACGTGCTCTGTGTGGACTCAGTGGAAGCTACAGTTGTGGAATCTGTGGTGAAAACCCAAGAAGAGTTGGCGGTAAGAGCTGCCTCTGTGAGTGTGTCCACCTCAGGAGATGGACTGGCTCTCGCAGGAATACCTGGTCCACACAGCAGCAGTACAAGCAGAAAAGACTGCAGCGGATGGGCCATGGTCAGGCGTCTTTGGACTCACTGCCAACACTGAGAGCCATTCAGCTTCTGGGACCTAACCCTCATCACCGTCAAGCTTCTGGCACAACACAGTGTTTCCTCCAAAATAAAACTTTTTCTGTTTAGTGTAGATGTTGGTACTGTTAGAACACATCATCTGAGGTAAAAGTCAAAACAATTATAAATAAATCTCTCACTCCCTCTGAGAAGCAGATGAAAACACTTTAAGCTCTTTGTTCGTTTTATTTTGCTCAGTTTACCATTTAATATTAATTTGTCAAGGATGCCGTATAAATCAAGTTTACTTAAGTCTGGTTTTACTTGAACACTGCCCTCTGCTGTTTACTGACAATCCTAGGTTTGGAGAGTCCATATTCAGCCATGTTGACAATTCCACAAACTCTAATCTAAAGTTATCCGATCTGTTCTGTGGACAAAATTGTATTGTATCATATTTATTTCAGAAAATTTCATAATTTGGGTATTCCTTCACAAAACTCTAATAAATAATTGCAACTTGGCTTGTAATGGACTTTTGGATTTTTTTAAGTTATCTTTTTATCCTTTTACAATATTTATAGTAAAGTCAAAAGTAAAAAATAAAAATTAATAAAATCTTTGAGATTTCATAATGGATAAGAATAGTAAACACTTAATTTTTCTATCTTATATTGTCAAAACAATTTTGTTCTTTTGACATTAAAAAAAAAAAACTTTACTAAAATAATAAAATACAATACATTTTTCCTGAGTCATTTTTATCCAACATTTGAAAAAGTGACAATGACTGGACAGGTGCAGTAAAAACACAACTCAGTTTTGGTGTACAAAAGGTTTAATCACCAACAAGACATGACCATGGCAAATGGACATCCAAGGTGTTTCCAGTTAATGACACTAACAGAAATGTTGGAAGCTGGTGATAGAAAAAATACATTTGAATGAAAGCACAATGAAATGTGTAGTTGAAAAGACAGGCCTACACTATGACAGAAATTCTAAAAATAAAATAAAAATAAAAGGTAAAATTATATTTACAAAAATGCAAAATTCAAAAGAATAGTTTAATCTAGCATCGAGAGCAGCCATGCTAAACTTCAGGTGGAGCTAAAGGAAAATGCAAAATAGTAAACCCCAGTCTGTACTGAGCTCAAACAGCAGTGGAATAATGAGCTTTAAGGCTTCCAGAGTTTGAGTAGACCGTCCTCACTGTAGGTGGCGATGAGGTTCTGGTGTGGGTGGTGGGCAATGCCAATCACGTCTTTTTCATGAACCTGAGTCCAGAGAAAGAAAGGTTTGTTGTGTTATAGGCGTTAACCTTCTTAAGTATCTTTTAGAGCATTAATGATCCTTCTTTTACAAATGTAATAACATGCGCCAACCAAAGAAGAAAATCAGAAAGTGTAGAGCAGGGGTCTCCAACCTTTTTTCCTCAGCTCTACTTTCAGCAAAAAAAGCAGAGAGCTACTTGTGTTTGCAACATTTATTCTCAGCTTATTTCAACGCAAACAATCTGAATTGTGTTTTGCCAGAACATTACCATAAACTTTTGCAAAATGTTCGTGTCCACAACTCACATTATGTAATAAATAAAAATTCGAATCAATAACTTGCTGGATATAACATCTTATTCTTGCAAATTATGAATTCTTTTTTTTTGTCAGACATGCCGGGTGTTAAATCGGTGTCGTACCCCTTCGCTTTGCAAACTGACATCTTAATCTTGACCATAACAGGTTATAGAAACAAACACATTGACTACAAAGTAACCCCTACATAGATTAATGAGAAAATAAATAAAAAGAATCATCTGAAAGCTTGCGCTGCACATGGCTCTAAAAGTAGATTGTCTTTAAACTTGCGTAGTCTATATTTTCACCACTCCTTGACCTGGAGCGGGATTTGAGTGTACTACCCACATTTATATTGATAAATGCCGAAGATTGTGTGGAAATTGTACAACCCCTTATTGGCCGTATGCACCTTTGATAATGTGACTAAATGCGTTTTCTCGATTAGATAGTGTAGTAGGCAAAAATTTATCTCTCAGTCTTTGGCACAATCAGATGGAATAAGTCATGAACGCACCAACATTTCAATGCCATAGTCTTTATTGTTCACAACCAACACAATAAACCACCCGAGTAGACACACCTGCTCTACTGAAGATTACACATTAGACCCAAGCTTTTATACAGTTTTCACATGACAGTTCATTTATGTCTATTTTGTTAGGGCTTTGAGGACCCCTCCTCATCGGCATCTTCTTCCTTTGAAACCTGGTTTCTCCAGACAAAGACTCTCTGTCCTGTCCAGTAAATTTTCCCTGTGTGTGTTTGCACAACCACCTTATCATGATTTAAACCATACATTTTTGACATCATGTTTTCTCCTTTACCTTCCCATGATCTTAGCTGTGTTATCATAACATATTCTCATCCATGCATAAGTATAAATCCTAAGATAAGTAACATAAACCCCCAGATGAATTGATAAAGGCTCTTGGAATAGAGACGAAACGTCTTCACCTTGAAAAAGAAATTCAGATGTTTTTACTCAAACCTTTTCTTCAAGATGTCCTGGATGACTGAGAACCTCCACAGACATAAACCCCCAGAAGTGAATAATAACCTAAGCACAAAAAAACAAACCCTTCACATAGAAATATTACACCACAATAGATTTTGTGATCGTCGAAGATGGACGATATTGTTTAAAAAAATAAAAATAAAACAAACCGATACACTGGTGGTTTAAATTTATTCAACATTTATTTAAATCATGGAGTCCAGGGTTTTGAAAAAAATGCAAAATAAAAAAAAATTATGGTAACTAATGAGGAAAAAACGGACAGCCAAAGCAGTCCCCACCAGGGTATGAGAGCGGAGCGGAGCGACAACAATTTGTGCTCCACGCTCAAAGAATTTCATAATCACTCTGCTCAAGCTCCGCTCTGGGTGTGCAATTTTCCGCTCCTCGCTCCCTCCCCCGCTCCGTCCTTATACGCCTCGCTCCGTTTTCGCTCCAAGGTTTTTATTTTATTTTTATTTTTTTTAATAACACCAGTGTCTGATCAGAAGATGCATGTAGTGTAAAATGAACACGCAGTACTAAGAGAAGAACATCCATACTTTATTGGAATTTTGAACACTGAACAGCCCCAAACCCCTCCGTCTTCTGACAGTGGTTTGGTCCTGGGACTCCTGGCTCGTGATTGGTAATTGAGCGATAGTGGAGCGTTTCGGAGCGGGAGAAAATCACAACGCTCCAACATTTAAAAAATTCGCTCCTTGCACCGGGCAAAAATCCCACAGCTCCGCTCCCGCTCCGCACCGCTCACATACTCTGGCCCCCACTCCCATACTCTGGCCCCCACTCCCATACTCTGGCCCCCACTCCCATACTCTGGCCCCCACTCCCATACTATGGCCTCCCATAAGGATGCCAATGGAATGGAGGAAGCTAGCCTGACAAATACTTTTATTTTTTTATTAAAACAATTGAGAGATTTTAGACGGAACAAGCAACTGACATCCAAGCAGAGGTTCAAAAAAACTAATGACAGACTGGAGGAAGCCAGTATGGACGACATAAACACATTATTGAAGCGACAGGACAATATGGAGGCTAAACTCATGGACCAAGAGGCTCCCATGTGCAGAGTTTACAGTATCCCCTGAACTTTCCACGAGAGGCAGAGTTTAAGATTGAATGAGCTAACAGAGCCTTGGCTCCCAAGCCTACTGGTCCATCGTTGTCAAGTTGGCCAGCTTCAGAGTTAAAGAGGTTATTAAGAAGGTCTTGCCAAAAGAAACAAGTATTCTGCACGTGGACTGCACCCAGTCAACGTTATTCCAGCTCCTATCCATCCATACCACAACGACTCTTTGTGGACCGGAGTGCAGCAGCATGCCTCCTCAAACAGGCAAGAACCTTCAATGTCGCGTTAAAGAAAAGCTACAGGAATACAGGCGTCAACACCCTAACGATAAGTGAACGTTCTAATGAAAACGCTCCCGTTTTTTTCTGTTGGAAACCAAACCACAATCAGGCTAGACCAACTAGAATTTCAGCCACAACTGCCAGAAAAAAAAAATAATTAAAATTCTTGAAGGAAAAAAAAAAAAAAAAAAAACTATCCACAAATAACTTCATCTAAAATACAAAACTCTGCAAACTCTGCATGACAGGATGCACGTGACAGAGTGGTTAGCACTCCTGCCTCAAAACCCGGCGACTCAAACATTCTCAGCCTTTCTGTGAGGAGTCTGCATGTCCTCCACGTGTTAGTGGGTAAATATAGAACAACGTTTTCAAATAAACCTGCAAAATGAAAAAATACATACTGTAACTGTATTTAAATATCTTGGGTTGCTCTTGGATCCTCAACTTAAATTTGATAAACAAAGAAAATAATAAATAAATACATACAAAACAACTTAAACTGTTTTAAAATAATCAGACCTTTCATCCCAAACCAGGCAGCTCTGCTGTTCATGCTCGCTCTGGTCTTCTCATATATCCTACTGTATGACAGCTTGGGCACAGGCCACTCCACAGTCACAAAATCGATTGGCTCATTATACAACTAAGCAATAAAAACTATGGATAAAAAGCAAATCCATTACCAACACTGTAACATTCTTAAAAACTATTATTTAAGTTTTTAAAGCTTTGGTCATTTATGCTTCCTCAAATAGTATTCAAGTGCAATAATAACCTAGCTCCGGACCCACTCATCTGTACAGAGACAGAACAGCAACAGAGCCACCAGAGCCTCAAACCACAACCTCAAAATCCCACACTGCACCACTTTTGGACAGACAGCCTTTTCTTATAAGAGCTGCAAACTGTGGAATTTATTACCCACTGATATTAAGGTTATATCCAATTTTAAATTGTTTACCTTTAGGCTTAAATCTTGGCTAAAAATAAAACAAAACTGTACCCATTTTTAAATATTGTATTCTGGTGAGTGGATGGTTGGATGAGTGAGGGAATGGTGTGTAAATGCACTGTATTGCTGGATTTGTATTTTCAAAGGACATTTATAGTTGTATATATTGTTGTGTATAATGCTTTTTATAGTGTATTGCCATTGTTTTTATAATATTAGTGTAAAGTAGAAAAGCTCAACCAAAAGTTGAGAATTAGCATTTGCTATAAACTATAACTATGGCCGATTAAATTGTCCTTGTCATAATTAAATAAATAAATAAATATGAGTAATAGATGTCAATAACTTGTCAATATACAATTACATTAGCACATTGTAATGTTATTAATGCATCCCTAGTTCTATTTTCCGTGGTTTTAGGTTTGAAATTTAAATATTGAGATGGGAGATTTCTATTGGTTACAGGCCGGGTCTGTGACCAAAAGTCAATTTTATTGAACCCACTGTAATTCTTTCAATATTTTAAAATAAAGATTGGAAAAAATTAAAAATGAAACGGTCTGCGGATAGGAGCGAATTCCCATTGTTCACTTAAAAGAGACGGTTCTTTGACCTATGACTAATTTATTAAGTCTTTGATGAACTACTTGGAAAGTGGTTGCTCGCAACAAACTTGTTGGAGACCCCTGGTGTAGACCAAAGAAGGCAATTGGGAAATGGGTTTTAGTTACAAATTGAGCTTTTAAGAGCTCTCCATTCTCTTGTATTGTACGAATCATGAAGTTGTGTGTCAAATGAACTCACAGTCAGTGTTCGCTCAAGTTTTCCGGTGACAGTACTGAAGCAGTAGAGCACAAAGTCCTCGCCCACGCAGTAGATCCACTCTCCTCTGGGCGATAGAGTGCAGCACACAAAGTCTCCACCCTCTCTTTTACCAGAGCTGAAACTCCTCACAATCTGCAGCAGGACATGTACAGGGCAGAACAGTATAAATGCCTGATAGAAATTTACTGTGCTAATCTCTTCATATGACCCTTAACTAGTTGTAACTAAATTAAAATGCATTATGACCTTGATCACCGTTGATGTGTCAAGTAGTGACATTCTTAGACCAAATTAGTTATTAACCATCATTTTGAGGATGAGCATAGGAATCACTTTTAAGTAGCCAATGTATTTATTATTTGAATCATGTACCCAGTAAGGCATAGTGCATCATTATCCTCTTGCTGCTCCCAGTCTGGTTTGCCAAGATGGTGAAGCTCTTGTTATTGTGCAACTGGCCTAGTCTCTTTGCTTCAAGCTCACTGTCTTCTTTAGGTCTAGTCTCTTACTTAAGTCTTTAGGGTTAAGTATGTCAGGTGGCTATTCTGTGTGGTGTCTCATGCTGTATCTCAGCAGCCAGTGTGTTTAAGACTTTGGGCTAAGATGCAACCAACACAGCTACAGAGCTTGCTGCAGTCATAACAATATAAAAAGGAGGAGATGATATAATTCTGCCAGATGTTTCCACTTTGGACAATCATGACACCTATTTTACTGACCTGTCCTTGCATGTTCATGATGACCACTGTGTTGGAGCGGTTGCACACAACAAAGTGCTCAGGGTTCTTGGGTAGCAGAATGACATTGTTGACAGTGATGTCAGTGCCTGCTGATGTGCCCAGAGGTTTGAAGGTGTTGTTGCACTCGGTGGTCTTCACATTCCACATCTAAAGTACACACAGTATTAGAGAAGGCCCAGGATACTCCAACAGTACTCACAGTAACAGTACTCTGACAGTATCTGCTGCTGGGCTTACCTTAACTGTACCATCAGAGGATGCACTGATGATGTGGTGCCCATCTGGACTGAAGGCTGCCTCATTCACAAATGACGCATGGCCACGGAACTCTTTCAACGTTTTTCCAGACTTTAAACCATGGACTCTAATTCAAAAGAAGCAACAGGCACAACATTAGTAATAAGACTATAAACCCCAACAAGAGTATTTTACAGAAAGGCTGTACCTGATCGTCTGGTCAAAAGAGGCACTGAGGAGCTGACTGCTGTCTTTACAGAAACTCACACATGTTACTCCTTTACTGTGGGCACGTTCAAACCTTCTCAGACACTGGCCACTCTGGATCTTCCACACCTAAACACACAGTCTTTTCAATGACCACTCTCAGAGCCTTCAGCCACAGGTTCACTGAGAAGTGCAGGTCATGTCGGTGTGACCGATTTCATCCACCAGGTAACCCCTTTAATGGCTTGAATTTTCGATTTGCTGACATCATACAAGCGCTACGCAATTTGTTCCCATAAACTTTGGGTACTCATTGCATGTGATCTTATTCATCCACAGCTCATTGTTGATTAGAGCTGTCTCACAGTCAAATATAAATGATCAGTTAAACAGGTGCACTTAGAAAGGGAAGCTGCTATGAGCCTCAACAGTGGTGCAGACACTGACAGCAGAGCGAGCTGCAGTAACTGCTAAAAAGCAAGACATGCAAATATTCAATAAGTGACCTCATTGAATAATTATTCGACTATATAACCAGAGGCTGTCAGTACCTTTTTGGCCTGATTCTCCGTTTACCTAAATAAAGACTGAATATATACATTTTCCCCGAATGCGTCAATAGACTTTTTGACCACATTTTACTATGGCTTCTCAACTTGACTGTTTCTTTCAGACCTTGATCTTCCCGTCCTGTGCTCCTGTAGCCAACATTTCAGTGTCTCGACTAAAACACATGCACAGCACTGCGTCATCCATCATCATGAAGTTATCTTGCGCTTGGTACTTCAAATCCTAAAAACATAAAATCGAGATTCAAATATGACCATTTTTGGAATCACTTGGCAAATCTCTTTAATATTCAGAAGTTACCTTTCGGATTTTGCCGGTGGTAAAGTTCCAGACCTCAATGAAGCCATCCACAGAACCAGTGACCAGGTACTGTCCATCAGGGGAGAACCGGGAACACTCTACATGGGACTTCTGCCCAAACTGCCAGCGGAAAAACAAAATATAGCACAGGTTTTAAATATGTACAGGGCATGTGGAAAAACAAGCTTTTACTAAATCGCAAATGATCTCTAAATTTGCGACCCAGGAAGCGACTCTAAACAACTACATGGTTTCTACATCAACAACTTACAAAAAGTAAACAAACAGCAGTGCTCCCATATAAAACTATGGCAACAACTGAAACAGTGGATGTGATACACCAGCCCATGTTAATTTATTAATATACATTTACAAGTGCTGCTTGCACTTCAGAACTTGGACAGAGTGGGTACCTTGATCTGTCGGTTGAGCTGTGTGGGGAAACGCTCGTCCTCCACGTCTTTGACAGCAGCTTTTCCTCTGAACAGGTCAATGGTCATCCCAGGTGGAAGCAGTCCCTGGTGCTGCTGCCACTTCAGAGACTGCAGGACAGAAAATGTGAGACAACCACTTATTTACCGCTTATTTATTATTAACACTTAAACATTAACTGCAATATGTGCACAGCAAATTACTTTTTTGTTAAAATACATCTTACTGAAAGTTTCAGCTCACCTGTGCCAGCAGAGCCAGGAGACGCGAGGGTGGCACCACACTCACTTCTCCTGCCAAAGCCTGGGCAATGGCTGCTCGCCGCTTCTCCTTACTGCTACCATCTGGGTAGGCCTGGACAGCAGTAAACAGTTAGTCATTCACAACAAATTTAATATATTATACTCAATATACTAAAAATAGATATGCAAGATGCTAACTGGACATAATTTTTCATCCACTTTGCCTCCAATGTCTGTGGCACTGGTGTATAAATGTGTGTGGCTGTGGTGGGGTGTTTGGTGGACGTCGGGGCGGGTGTTGGCGCCATTGGTATGGCAGCCCCGTTTCTCCGCAAGTTTGACCCAGGATAGCTGTGGCTACAGAGGTTTCTTACCACAACACTCAACTAAAATTACTGCCATTGTCCGATTATAATCAGAGTTTTAAACTGCTGTAAACACCTTAATCCAATTGAAGGGGCAGTCATTAGAATTTCTTGACCAACATGTGGATAATGTGGTTCATTGTTGGATTATTGCTGCATGTATACAAAAACTGATTAAGGTCAACACAGCGCAGGGTGTTGACCGGTTGTCCCTGCTTGTCCTTGACAGTCGTGAATCCATCAAGAAATGTTTAGATGGCATCAAATTTTGGCTGTCTCAAATTTTCTGTTTGAATGAGGATAAAACTGAATGCACTGTGTTTAACACGTCCAAACTGCCCAGTGTTTCAGCTCCTGTTGCCTTGGCCACCTACTTTAACCATGTGGTCATAAATTTGGGAGTGAAACTAGACAGTAGTAAAAATATAACAAACAAATAGATTCCCTTGTTAGGACAAGCTTTTTTCAGCTTCGGCTTCTTTCAAAAGGTTAAACCCTTCTTGAGTCGCTCCGACCCAGAGAAAGCTATTCATGCTTTTGTTAGCTCCTGCATAGACTACTGCAATGCACTCTGTGAGAGTTAACCAAACTGGTCTTCACCGTTTGCATCTTGTGCAAAACGCCGCAGCCCGACTGCTAACTAACAGTGGTAAACATGAGGACATCACACCTGTCCTGTACTCCCTGCACTGGCTCCCTGTCCAGTCTAGAATCTATTATAAAATCTTAATGTTTGTTTTTAATGCAATCAGTTGCCTTTTGCACCTTCGCATTTGTTTGAGATTTTAACCCCTCACCAACCCAGCAGAGCTCTACGTTCTGCTGGGCAACATGTGCTGAAGGTTTGAAGGAAACAGTGGGTGATCGTTCTTTTGCAGTGGTTGGTCCTAAACTCTGGAACTCTTTGTCCATCACTGCCCTGCCTCTGTTTAAAGCCAAACTTAAGGCCCACTTATTCAGAATAACTTTTGGCACTGCTCTGTTTTTATTGTAATAATGTGTTTTTAAACCTATTTGTAATTATGTTTATTCATTGTTAATGTTGGTCAATCTGTGGTTGTTGTAAGGCGCTATACAAATGCATTTATTGATTAAAGTGCATGCCATTTACACTGCAATACGGTGGTTTCACCTATGGTCTGTTTTCTATTGACCAGGCATAACCTGTCTGGTGATGAAGATGATGTGGTGTTGAATGAATTAGTGTCAGTAGCATGTTTTGTCAGGGCTCACCTCTCTGGGATCAAAGTAGGAGCGAGCCAGTAGGTTTTCCAGGTGAATATACCTCTCGGGCTGTGTCTGCTTTAACATAATCATAGGGTCTGTCTGTCTAAGAAGGGAACGGGCAGCACCCAGCTCTCTCAGTTCGATCAATTCCAACACAACCTGCAGGAAACATACACAAGGCATCACAGTAGGGTCAACACTACAGAATTAATGAATAAATAGTTTTATTTGAACAGGGACAGAATGGGGATTGAGTACAACACATTGATGTCAGACATTCAGATATGATTTGATCCAATTGTGTGTGAGTTCAGATAGGTCATAGCTCATCAGTTTATTCAACAATGTCTCATAACTGAGCGTATCAAAGGCCTTTTATAGGTTGAGAAAGATTGCTCCCACCATCTTTTGATCGAGGTTAGAATTAATCATTATAGTAAAATGACCAAATGGTTTCTGTTGAATGTTTTTTTTTTCTAAAAACCAAATCACATTGGATGTAAAAGACCCTTTAAAACCAGATGTGAAGTCAATTGCTCATAGCTACTTCTATGAGCTATAGCGGTAGCTACAAAAATTGGGAGCACTTTTGAAACAGCTGGAAGAATGCTGATGGGATGTTAACTGATAACTTGCCGTTTGTCACCCGATTTATAAATGTAGGTTACTATGGCAGGATTTAAAGCTTCAGGAAAAATGACACCACGAATAAATTCATTTTTTGTTAGTGTGTAAGTTAAAAAAATCTTTGTCTTTTTAGGAAATGTAGTATCCAGCAGCCCATAAAGGTCTTTGGTTTTACTTATGTTTAAGGAGGTTCATCTTTTTGTGCCAGTGGCAACTACTGCCAAGGAATGAACGAGGACAAGAAACTTTTACTTTTGAATGTCTCAAACTAAATTAAAAAGTTAAATATTAGATTCACCTGCTCATAGAGGTCTATAAGGGTCTTGTCCGGCAGCTTGAGAGACTGAATAGCTTGTAAGACTGTGTCCCAGTGGCCGCTGTTAATATCAGCCACAAAGCTCTCAATGCTGTCCACTGTGTTGAGCGACACTGTGGTCTCCTCCTGCAAAGTGGCCAGACTTCGGTGCAGATTGTTCTCTTTAAGATATTGCATTATAAGACGAATAACGCTGTGAATCATAAAAGACATAGTAGTGTTTACTTATGTAGCCCTGCCTAAAATGAATCATATCAGACATCATAGGCTAAAATAAACATTTTCATATACAAATAAATAATATTAAATTTGACAACAAATTATAAATAAAGTGGTTTAAATATTTTCTAAAGATCACAAATCAGTTAATTTGGTGTTTACAATCGTTACTGAATGGTTAAAACAGAGCACTGGCTTTCATTGAAATGGTTGGAGATTTGGTTAGTTAACACAGTATGGCTAGGCCTCATGGACAGAAACAAGCAAAAAACGGAGATAGAGTTCGCGTAATGCACACAGTTTTAAGTCACTGCGGTACTCACTCTGCGGATTCCACCTCCAAAGACATAGTTATTTCCTAAAATAGCCCCACAAGACACTAAAAAATGCTAAAGCAGTAGCAACGCCACAGGATCACAGATATGTCGCTTGCTTCTTCTGCTTCTTCTTCTTCTTCTTCTGCTTCTTCTTCTTCTTCTTGGTTTTATTGGCGGCTTTGAGGTGTGCATTACCGCCACCTTCTGAATAGGAGTGTGAACCACGAAAAGAAAATTGCCCTATATGTAGTATGTTCAGGATTAATACGTAGTATTTCCATGATGTTGACCTGAAAAATCAATGTTGAATTAGTTAGTGAACAGTCAATTATGGCATGTCCTTTTGGGTGCTTTCCTATTCAATTTAGTGTACAGGTTAGTCCTGTATGTCCAAATCTCAGACTTGAAAATAATATTAAAGGTTCTATTCTCGCTTTCCCCACAGTTCATAGTGCAGTGGATCTGCTCAAATGAGCACAAGGAAGAAACCACATACAAATCACACATTTTTCTGATCCCTTGGTGTGATCAAACATTGTAACCTACCTACATCAGTCATGCCTGGTTTAAAGTCTGGGTTGCCTTGTAAGCAATTGCAAATAGCAAGGGAGTTAGGCTTTCGCCCCACAACACTTCATATAACTGAAAACTGAACAGAAACCCCACAGATTTAAGTCCGGTGCTGCTTTTCAGTTGCATTTATTGCATCAAATTACAACATAATTGACCAGCTGAGAAAACTCTAATAAATCTAATAAATCCAACCCAGGAAAATAAATATAAACTCCTCACACTTTGTTATATCCCTAAAAACTGTCTGCACAGAACTCTGTGTATGCTCTGTATTACCGACTGTAACTGAAGATAAACTTTATTTTTGATTAAATTTCTAAATGTATCAAGATATTGAGACTTATATAGATATAGGTGGAATTCATTAACACATTCAAATATAATTTATTACCACAATTAATTTTACAATTTTGAGTGTACTGTTATCCCAAAATTATATTGGTTCCTTGTGTAATACACATTTGTGTTTCTACTTTCGGAAAAAAACTAAATAACTTACTGTAGAATTATCTGAAAAATGTCAAATGGAACTAAATAATAATACATTCACTTGCACATCAGTATACGATTACCAAAAACAATATTGACAAAAAGAAAAATAAGATTAAGTTGCAGCCCTAGCCTTGACCTTACAATATCAAATATTTTAAGGTCACCATCACAAAAATGATTGTTACCTTTCTTACAGTAACAGGATTGTGGAATAGATTATAGACTCCAATCAATAAATCAATATCCTATCGTGTTTTTGTTGTGGTTTTCCTTTGCTGTCTATCTCCCGTTTACACTACAGTCCAGTAGGTGGCGTAAAGGTATCTTACAGCCGGTTGTCTACCACCATAAAGGAAAAAGAAGAAGAAGGAGGAGGCCGTGGCACTGTGGCAGATAGTAGTGCTGCTGGAAAACATAGATCAGGCTGTACATTTTGAGGAGAATTAGAGTTTGGAGACCATGCTGAGAGCCTGCCTGAGAGGGGCTAAGGCGACAGCCCGGGTAAGACCCTGTCTAAATTCATGAACTACTTTTGAGAACCAAGCGTTGTCATTCAGTGACCCACCCACTGCCTAGTTCAAGGTGGCACAGACGGCAACACTAAATTATGTTCCAAAGCACATTATGTTGTTACTCCTGTAATGATATATAATGTTATCATTTTAAAATGTTAATCTCTCTCAACGTTCAGACAGTGTTCATACTGGGCCGCCAGTGTTTGATGGAGCATTCCCGCATGAAGCTAACAGCTAACCAAAATGGCAGAAAGCTAGTGACATAAATATAGAGCAAGCTAGCAAAGTAAAAAGAAACCGTTTTAGCCCAGTTTAAAAAAAACAAACAAAGTTTCTAGTTCAGACCGGAATAGAGGTTTAAGTAATTATAGTAATCAATCTCAAGAGTCCAATAAGCACTTCCTCAGGGCTAGCACCTGCTCCATGAAAAAGCCCTGCTTATACTAAATACTATGAACTATATTGGCAAGTGTGCTCCGCATCATTGTAATAAAAAGAATACATTTTAGCTGTAGCTAGTTAAAATAAGGTGCATAGTAGTTGTAAAGGTGGAGGAACAACAGAGATAATATTTTTGGAACTATTCCACCAGCAACGGGAAGGAAAAAAACGTAGAGGAACACGTGTTGTTATGAAGACTGCATTATAGCTTTTGTATCTAATGATGATTTTAAGTAACTAATTGGCGATATTTACAGGTCGAATTAAAAATCGAGTTAAAAATGTTTAAAAACTGCCCACATTAACTTTTACTTTAAGAAACGTCTCCTGAAATAAAAGAGGGGCCGGATTCAGTCAAATAGGTCCCAGTTACGATTTAGGAGATGTGGGAATAAAGTTCACACAAATTAAGAGCTGAGTGTATGTGTTTTTTGATATTTATATGCAGATTTGGCAAATATAAACTATTTTCACTTTTGTTTTTCAGAAAACACCCTTTAACAGTTTGCAACAACACCGGCAGTACTCGGCTGGAAACACCAGGTATCTTTACCCACACAAAATATGACAAACTCAAACTAAACTATATTGTTTCAGCAATGCATTCACAGTAACAATACAATATGTACAGCACAATGTATCAATTCATAAAATTTAACAGAAATCCAACAATATATGTTGTAAAGGTTTTAACATAGTAACACTTTAATATGAAATGTTTTTGATTTGGATTACAGCAGTGCTGCTAAAATAGCGGCAGCCAGTTTAATTACAGTTGGTGGTGGCATTGGAGGGACAATTCTGTACGCCAAATGGGACCACAAGTTCAGATCAGCAGTCGAGAAGAACGTACCCTATGCAGACTGGTTGTTGGATGTGACTTTAGGACCAGCTCCAGATCACAATATATCAATAAAGAAACAGGTGAGAAAGCCTTGAACCCTATACTGCTCTCAGTCTACAGTACACAAATGCATAGTCATTGCTATCTCGCTTTTTTAGGGCAGTACATGTTTATAAATCTAAAGAAAAGATACCTGGTGCCTCAAGTGATGGTAAAATCAAATTGTTTTGATTTAAGGTACTTTTACCATTTAAAAACGCAACAGAAATGTGCTTTTTAAGCATCTGTATGCATATTTAGTTGACCATAATTCAAATCTCACCTGTTTTGCTCCTAAACCTACAAGCAATACTGTAAGCATAAGTCTTTTAAAGCATCTTATATATTTGATCACAAACTCTGTTGAAAATCCTTGAACACACTAATAATGACAATGATATTTCTGAAGACGTGTGGCTGCTATACTAACCACGTCTATACAGAATATCATTATTGCCAACCGCATCTCCGGCCACCTTAAAACGCACACAAAATTAAAATTGCGGTGTTTGCACAAATTTGCACATTGCAGTGAATTTGCGGGTGCTCAGTCTGTGAGTGTGCATGTAATGCTGATTATTGAGGGCTATTTAGATGGCAATGCGTACATGACCACAAGCAGAAGAAATAATTCTTTAGGGAGCAAAGTCAAAGGAAAAAAAAAGAAAATCTAGTGAGCGGCAGTGTGTGGACAAAAATGCCATGTTGATGTCAGAGGAGAATGGGCAGACTGGTTAGTGATGACAGAAAGGCAACAGTAACTCAAATACAACTCGATACAAACAAGGTCTCCAGAAAACCATCTCTGAACACTCAACACGTGGAACCCTAAAGCAGAACGGCTATAGCAGCAGAAGGCCACACCGGGTGCAGCTACTGTCAGAACAGGAAACAATTTAACCTTACTCAAATGGCCTCCACAGTCACCAAATCTAAATCCAATAGAGCACCTTTGGGATGTGGTGGGAGTGTCACATTATAGATGCGCAGCTGAAAAATTGTGATACTATCATGTTAATATGGACCAAGATTTCTGAGGAATGTTTCCAACACACTGTTGAATCTATACCACAAAGAATTAAGGTAGTTCTAAAGGCAGAAGGGGGTCCAACAAGGTATTAGCAAGGTGTACCTAACAAAGTGGCAGGTGAGTGTTTTGTCCTTTCCAATATTATGCAGTGATTTGTTGATTCCACTAAGACCTACTTTAACCTGTAATCTTCCCTCAATTATCAAAGGTGCGCACGGAAAAATTTGGGATAAACAACCATTTCCATGCTGTCGTCAACATTTGTTAATATAAACGTGGGCGTTTGTAAGCTTAAATCCCACGCAAAGTCAGGAGGTAGTGTAAATAAATGCAAGTTCAAAGTCAGTGCTGAACAGCAAAACCATTATTTAGAACCAGCAACGCATTGTTACTTTGAAAATATTCCATATTACAGTCCTCTGTAACAATAGTTTGGTATTTTATATAATGTAAGGGCCATGTGCAGTACAAGCCTTCAGATTCTTTATTGATAGTTATTGATACTGTCTATAATACAGCAATCTCTTTGTTTTGTCTTATGAGGGGCTGCTTTTTCAAATCATAGGAAACGCTAAACTAATGCTAAGTAATGTCACCTATATAAACCATCAGTTAGGATTGATTTAAGCAAAAACACCCATGTGTTATTAGTTGACTCAGAGAAAGATGGTTTTAGTTCAGTAGTTGATTTGTGAAGCTGAAGGTGGGGAACACAGTAGTATTTCCCCAGCATCTAGAAGGGAAAAAAAAGGTAAAGGGATGTGTTATGAAGATTGATTTATAGCTTTTTGTGTCTAGATGCCATTTTAAAAAACTAATAAGCAATTTGTGCAGGTTGAGTTATAAATCAGAGTTAAAGTTTAAAAACAGGCCACATTAACTTTTACATTAAGATACTTCTCCCCTGGAAATAAGAGGTGCTGGATCCAGTCAAATAGGTCCCAGTCCCAAATTAGAAGGTGAAGGAATATCTTCCCTCGTGTTTCCCACAGATTAAGCACTGGCTTAGTTTAACTTTTAATATGATGCGTAGCTGCCACTTGCTGGGGGACAGTGTTACTGGTGTGTCTTTCAGTGAGCTAGGAAAACTGTCCTGATCCAACGCTTGCTCAAACACATTAAAAGTTACAGACAGCGGTTCATATTCAACACATCTCAGTCAGTCTCCCTAAATCCCACTTGGACACTGGCAGCTCAGAGGCGCACACCCGGCTCGATGTGGAGCTGGTCCCAGCTCCCACTGTAGCGGAAGACTGAGCTCGCTGCAGCAACAGTGTTTATTGTAGGCTAGAAGTTCACTCTGTAAGGAACTTCTCTTTTCTGCTTATGGTAAATGCATTGTAAAGAATGGATCTAAAACTGAGGAGGGGGCAGCTGTGACTGTGGTGTTGAATATACAGTGTTTATTGCACATATTGCCTATAGTTCAAACTTTAAACTATAGGCAAAAGAATGTGTTTTTATTGAGCGTGAGTTCAGTGTTGGCCCGGCCCTCCACAAGAGTCTTATTCTAATGAAACCCTTGGGGTGAGACTGAAAGTTGGGGAAAAATAAACTTAATAAAACTATTTTTAGCCTTTTGCCTAGTTGAACTTGTTTTTTGGAGTTGAACCCACAACAAAAGTCTGTTTCTGAATAATTTAAAGCATGGCTAGAAGAAGCTGAAATGTTTTTGAAATTATTTTCCCTCGTATTGTAGGTTGAATTCCGCCAACCAGCCAGTATGATGGAGCTGTCAAAAACAAAGCCTGAGAAAAAGATTAAAGAGGCGACAGAGAAGCCACAGCCTGCCCAGAGTATAGAAGGTAAGTCTAAGTAAATGCTTGCCATTTTTAACTTGTATATAAAATATTTTTTATATAAATACAGGGAGATTTGTTCAAATGTTTACATTTTTCCTGCACCCACAGAAATCTCTCAAGGTAAGCAATGTATTTGTTTTTGTAGTGAAGTAGTGTTAGTAGCTAGAGTTGGAATTAACCATATATCACAAGCTTAGGTTCTACCTTCCTGTATTTCTTTTTAATTGCTATAGATTTCCACTTACTGTATATCCAGTCCAGTACTGAGTTATTTACGGCCTGGTTGGCCAGCTGTAAATATTGGGTTTGTACTCAAATGTTTGAGATTTTATTTGGGTTGCCAAAACAAATTTTTTTGAAAGGAAGGGGATATCTGCTTTTGGAGGTTGGTAATGGTCAGGAACAGTGAAGAGTAAAAAGGAACATGCTTACTTTTGATTCAAAGAGATGGCCACATTATTTTACATTACTTACGCCCTCTGCTCAAAAAAAATCTGTCATGTGTATTCATTTATAGATTAAATTATTATAGCTGGGCGGCCACAGCATCGACATAAAACACGAGCTGAAGCGCTGTAGGACAGCCCTGCTAAGACGGGGAGCAGTGAAGTGCAGAAATAAACACGCGTGTTGTCCATTAAGCCCATGTCCAGCACACGACACAAGTGGGCCGACAACCTTGGGCACTTATTGTTATTTTCTGGCAATACAACCTCCTACAGATGCATGCAGGGGCTTGTGCTCATTTTATCTATAACACAAGGAGCTTGTGAAAGAAGCTTTTCCTAAAATGAAGCAAAAATGCAACAGCACCTGGAGGCTCATGGCTACTCAGCCAGATGTGCTAAAGATGCTGGAGAGTGAAAATATTAGTGATTTATGTAGCAGAGGTTACTTGTGGAGTGAACAATGTAGGTTTACTTTATCACTTTCAGTTTTTCATCCCCTCTTTTGTTTTGATCAGGTTTAAGTTGATAATTTTTATGTTATTAGTTATGTTATTAAAAAGTAGCTTAACCAAGTATGTGTCTTTGAGATGGATAGCTAGATAGATAATCACTAACATTGTAATTATTTTATGTATGCATTATTTTATTAAGTTTTACAAAACAAACCCAGTGGGTCAGTCTGTCAGGAACTCCCAAGCCACTTTTTCTCCCTAAACCCCTAGGACTGAAGGAAAGCAAATTTTATTAAAAAAAAAAAAACTACCTGACCTTGATAAAAGCATCATTTTGTGCATACCACGAAAGCACTTCAACCCTACAATACCATCTAAATGCAAAGATGTTTGCTTTTGGTGCAAATATTGTTATGCGATAAAAATGCTATTAATTGAGAATAATTAATTAGATTATGTGACTGTTTACGTAATAGATGAACTCACACACTACAGTGGAAACACAACCCTCTTCAATGGATGACTGTACTACACTGTGCCAGTCTGACCTAACCCGTAACCTATCGCTCAGTGGAAACGGGTCTAGTGTCTTTAAATAAATTCTAAATGACTAAATATGTCTCTTCTGTCTTATTCAGAGGCTTCTATAGAGGCAACTCACATTATTTCAGCTATGAGTGAAGTTCAGTCTGTGCCTGCTCCACACGACACAGAGGCAGCAGTTGTACATGGTATGTCACATTAAAAAATGTAATATTTATGTACTGTACTTCCAAATGAAATGCATGTCCTATCCTTTGTTTTTTAAAGGGTCTGAACAGTGCCATGAATGCAAGGCTACCCCAGAGACAGCAGAAACGTATCCTGCCACAGAGACAGCCCTGGCACCAGAACCTTTAAAAGAGCGTCCAATGGAAGAAGTAGCTGCCAGACTCGCTGAACAAGACCAGGCAGAAAAAGAAATTGTGGAAAGTAGGTTGTCGTACAATCTTAACAAAGACATTCTCTAGGTCCTTTAAACTATAGAGACACATGCTCCTAAAAATGTGCTGTGCCTTCTCAACCTATACTAGACCCTTCCATTACAAAAAAGGATTCAAGTAGGAAGGAGTCAAGTATACAAAGGAAAGGACTGAGTAGTAGGGGTGTAACGGTACACATGGAGTAGTGTATTGTTTCGGTTCAACACAGAACTGTTCACACACAAGTCTCCACACAAACAATAATTGGTCGACTGTTTTGCAAACTGCACGCAAGCAGGACACCATTCTCGCTTCTTTACTTTTACATCGCTGTATTTAAACGATGTCGATTGCTGAGTTGAAAAGCGCTGCACAGGCGTAACTCCAGTTGTCTTCCCGCTCTAACTGATAAACCCACAGCAGAGCTGCTCCTGGTAAAGGCATGCTGCTCACTCACTGCCAGGAGGAGTGGACATGGAGAGGTGACAGCTGAAGCTATGGTAGGAGATGGTTAAACAGTGTTTATTTAGCTGTTTTTATTAGTGCTTTCAAAACATTTTATTTAATATATTCCTTAACCATATATGCTCAACATGAAGCCAGGGCTTGTAGACCCTCGGACATCAAGGTCTTCTGTATGCAAACATTTTACCTTCCCCGTCAAAAACAATAACGGGCAAAAGACAAGTGTGATTTGTGTTTCAACATCATATCAAATTGAAATCTAACTTTTGTGGACCGGTATACCCCTAATAAGTAGTATGCAGTGTTGGGCACGCTACTGTAAAAAATATTTTATAGTTACTAGTTTTTGCAAAAAGCAACTGAGTGGGCGGCAGTGATAGAGCAGTTGTCTTTCAACTGGAAGGTAGCGGGTTCGATTTCCGCTATCCAAACAATTCATACTGTCATTGTGTCTTTGGGCAAGACACTTAACCCACCTTGCCTCGTATGAATGTGTAAGAATATTCAGTGAATGTATGTGGTGTTGGTCAGCGAGGCTGTAGGTGCAAAATGGCTGCCACGTCTCTGTCAGTCTGCTCCAGGGCATCTGTGGCTACAGTTGTAGCTTACCATCACCAGTGTGTGACTGTGGAATGAATGAATAATGGACGGTCTGTGGGCGCTTTGAGTCCCTTGGTCCCTCGGGAGAAAAGCGCAATATAAATCCAATCCATTATTATTATTATTAACTGAGTTAGTAACTGCTTTACATCATTATTAAAGTAAATAATTAATTATTAAAAAAGTAACTATTGTGCTAATAAAAATGCAAGCAAATGTTGCATAACTTGGATGCCCACAATATGTTAAATTAATAAAATTAATTGAAATAAATTCTTATAAAACCTTGTACACTAATCTACACTATTTTAATGTTGTTGTGGGACAATATGAGAGACATATACCTTTTTTTATATTTATTAATTTTTTTATTCAGCCAAATTTTGTTCTTTTATATGTATTATATGTATTTTGTGCTTTGTATATTCACATACAATGGCAAGAAAAAGTATGTGAACTTTTAGTAATTTCATGGTTTTCTGAAAGTATGTGTCTTTAAAATTTGATCTGATCTTCATCTAAGTCAAGGGTATTGACAATGTTTCAAAAAATAATTACACACAAAAATGTATCTTTCATGTCTTTTTTATTGAACACACTCAACATTCAGAACGGCAGTGGGAAAAGTAAGTGGACCCTTATAATTAATAACCCCGAGCTTCTTGCCTCTTGGAATGTCCCCTCTACAACAGCACAATACAATACCACTATAACTTTAAGCAGCCTTTTATGCAATATAATAGTGACAAGTATTTTTTTATGTATTCTTCAATATTGCTCTGTACTATGTATGAAAATCTGTTTTCCAGACATTTCTGCAAATCTGGATGAATCTTTGTCCAACTCGGCCAAAGCTACTCTGTCAGCCATTGGAGCACAGGAGGCAGCGCTGCAGGCCATATCACTACATACTCTCAAACTAAAGGAGGCTATGGAAACTGAGGTACAGCATCACGATCATGCAATAAATATTTTTACAGTGGCTACTTGTTTTTTTCCACTGTCCACTGGGAATCAAAGCAAATTTTTATCCCAGATAAATTGTACACTGTATTTAATCTCATTATCTTTTCTTTTTCATACATGTACACATTTGTCACTCTCACTATTTATACAAATGAAAAGACAAAACATTCTTTACTTGAGTTATATTTCAGTTAAATTCTGAAGATGCACCTAAAGGATGCTTTCACACTTGACGTGTAAATAAAACATGAGTGGTTGTCTTCTCAGACAGTTGACTTCAATGGTGACACCACTACACTTAATGTGTGGTGAGAAAAACGCAGAGAATGGTTAGATAAGGTAACCTTCAGTCAAGCTCTATGGTGCATAATTCTACAGCAATATGATGGATTGAGCACAAATAACGGGAACTTTTTTGCACCAGACATGATTAAAGTTTTGAATTTGTATATATTTGGCACAACGCAACTCTGAGCTCAGCCAGATGAAGTTTGTCTTAAACAAAAAAAACGTCTAATATAAAGCTTACAATATATTTCCAACAAAATATTTCTTTAGGTTCCATCCCAGGAGAAGTCATCGCAATGGAAGGATCTAGAAGCTGCTCTTAATAATAGAACAGGTGCCGTAAATGATGCACATACTGCTCTGGTAAATGCCCGGTAAGCAACACTTTACGAGAAGAAAATGCCACCTTCCCTAAATATATAAACTATATGTGGTTTAAAAAAATATATATATTTTTTTGTTTGTTTGCAGAGAGGCTCTGGAAAGTCTAAAGGCAGTTATTGACAAGTCCAAGGGCCAAAAGGTGGCAGCTGCACGCCCTCTGGTTTTAGCAGCTGAGGAAAATCTTCACAAAATGGTGGTAGACTTGGATAAAGTGGTCACTAAGGTATTGAATGTAAATATATTAAAGACAAAGCAAATGCCCATTTATACAGGAATTTGTTGTGTATACAATAATGTGTATGGAGCCACCAGCAAGCAGTGGTGGGCTTAGCAAATTTGGAGCCCTAGGCAAAACTTTGAGAAGAGACCCTTCCTCATGTCTGCCTGAATGTAACGGTAGGCCTTGAGGTTGACAAATTCTGTAGTCCCTCCACAATTGTCATACAGAATTACTTTAAACATACCCAGCAAAAACACTAAATTAAAGTTATTTAATAAAGGTTTGCAGACACTGTCAGACAGAAGGTCTGAGGGTTTGTGAAGTGGGGGGTCTGGGGACCCTCCACCAGGAAAGATTTTAGCTGGTATATGGTGAGTAAATTAAAAAAATACAAAACCAAGGTTCATGGCCCCAGTTCTTTAATAACTGCATCTGAAGCACAAATAAGTGCTGTTTATAATGATGACATTTGGATTGGTTATAGTTAATGACCATCATCATGACTCTTAATATGACAAATCTTGTTGTGGATTATTGATTTCTGTTCTTAAATAAATCTAATCTTTAAAATGACAAAACAATGTCTAATAATTTACATATAAAATGACTGAGTAGACCAGCATTTTGATCAGGACCAGTTTTCTGAAAGTGTGTCCTGCTCCAGGAGCAGAGCCCAACACTAAAGCCCATATTACAGAGGTGTACTCAAATAATTTTTAATTTATTAAAAATTTAATCTGAAAAGCCAAGTTTAACCTTTTTATGCCCAACTCTAAAGTAGGCCTACAGTCTGGTCACTGACTGTTTAACCTGCTGAGTATCAGCTGCTGTTGAGAGTAAGCATTTTTTTGTGAAATCTAATAAAGTTGTGCAGCTGTAACGCTCTGTCCTTTTCTGCTTCCACCAAAGTAAAGTGGTTTCAAATGGCACAGCATTTATTTTGAAATTATTACAGGAAATATAGGGTTGCCGCTACCAGTATCTTACCATTGCTTTGGAACTTTGGTGTATACAGTAGTTTCATTGTGCCTTTGGACATAAACAAGATGTGTATTTAAGACGAGACTTAAACGTCTAGATGTGTTCAAGGTCCAGGACAGAGCGGCGCTGAAAGAGAGCGTGGGATTTACAGAAACTGGGGCTTTATCTTAGTCTGACACAAGCTACAGTTGCTCATGATTTTATCAGTTTTGGTCCAGTGCTTGTGGTGCCCTTGCATGTTGGAGGCCTAGACAATTGCCTACTCTTGGCTAATGTAAGCACACCACTGGTTGAAAGTTCATTTGAGCTGACAAGTTTTCATTTACATTCTTGCACAATGGCTGGGTGTCCTGTCACTGAGTTACATCCTGGACCCTCTGCTTCTGCTCCACAAGTTTGGGTTTTGATAACTTTTTGATGCATTTTCAACAAGAAATATAGAACACAAATAATTATTTGCACAGTGGCTTTTCTGTTGCCGTTTCAATTTATTTTCTCAAAAAAACAAAATTACCTCTAGGTGCAGGCTG
Organism: Neodontobutis hainanensis; assembly: GCA_024349245.1. Taxonomy (NCBI): domain Eukaryota; kingdom Metazoa; phylum Chordata; class Actinopteri; order Gobiiformes; family Odontobutidae; genus Neodontobutis; species Neodontobutis hainanensis. The sequence goes on along the minus strand of JALDNG010000171.1, from coordinate 2,166,512 downwards.
CTGAATCGGAAGCCAAAGTTGTGTCACAGTACAGTGAACTGGTGAATGAAGCCAAACTACAGTTCCAGAGAGAAGTGAGCAGCCTGACACCAGAGATCCAGGCCAATTGGAAAGGACTCAGTAAGAAGCACACAAACAAATGCTAGAAACAAAACATGAACTATCTCTCAGATTTAACCACCAGCTTACATAACATACTAAAAACACATGAATTTGACCCCTGCCTTATTTTAGAGTTTTATTGGAACATCTGTCTGTTTTCCATTCTACCTGTCTCTATTGTGATATATTATGAGGCATGCATTTATGAATATTGTTTCTGTTTGACTTGGTAAGCTGGAAAACTGTCGGTGGATGACCTGAATGCCCTTATTGCCCATGCACACCGCCGTATTGACCAGCTGAACAAAGAACTGGCCGAGCAGAGAGTACGTGAGCAGATCCACATCGAGGCAGCACTCGAGCAGCAGAAGCTGGAGCATCAGATGGCTCTAGAAACGGCTGTAGACGGCGCCCTGCAGCACATGAAGGAGGCGGCCCGTCTGGAGCAGGAGAGGAAGGTACAAAAGACTGACAGTCTTTGATCCTTCAATCTTACCTTGATTCCTTTTGTAATAACTTATTTAATCATAACAATTCTTGAATCGGGTGTGCACACTTCCAAGTACATTTTTTTTTCACAGATTTCTTTAGTTTCAGATCCAGATGAAGGGCTTGTGTACATAAAGGGACCTCCTAACCTTTAATGGAACAGTTGCTTTCACATAAAATTCTGTTACAATGCCTGTTTACCGGTTTCCCTGGAGTGGGTTTTTCTAGGCAAATTCTGTTGAGCTGTGAGGTTCTGTGTTATTTCTACATTAAGCTGCTAACTATTTTTTATTAGAAAAAATATATAGATATTTGATTTTTTTTTTTTTATATTTTGAAGTTGGTGTATGATATACAGTTGATCGCATAAGTTCTACCCTGGCAGAATTTGTGATTTATTTATTTAATTTTTTGTGAGAATATGAATGATGACACAAAAACGTTTCTTTCACTAATAGTTGGTGGTTGGATGAAAACATTTATTGTCAAACAACTGTGTTTACTCTTAAATCTTAATGACAACAGAAACTACCCAAATGACCCTGATCAAAGGTTTACATACTCTGGTTCTTAATAACGTGTAATGCAACTTGAAGTCTTTTGTGGTAGTTGTGGATGAGTCTTTATTTTCTCAGATGGTAAAGCTGCCCATTCTTCTTAGAAAAAAGCCTCCAGTTCCTGTAAATTCCTGAAGTGCATGTTTGAGATCTCCCCAGAGTGGCTCAATGATATTGAGGTCAGGAGACTGAGACAAACAATTTTCCTGGCAGTTGTGGCTGAAATATTTGTTGGTCTACCTGACCTTGGTTTGGTTTCACCACAGTCCCTCATTTTGAACACTGCTGGCATTGGCATTCTCAATTCCAATGCCAGCAGTGTTGGATATCTTTCTATACCCCTTTCCTGTTTTATTCAGTTCAATTACATTTTCCCACAGATCCTTTGACAATTTTTTTGCTTTTCCCATGACTCAGAATACAGAAACTTCAGTGCAGCTCTGGATGAAAGATACAAGGGTCTGTCAGGAGCCCAGAAACTCACTGACCTTTTTATACACACACTGATTACAAGCAAAAGGATCACAGTGAGGATGGTTACCTTTAGTAGCCATTCAAACCTGTTTGTGTCACATGTTATCAGGCCAAACTACTAACTATGAGTGAAAACTGTTTTTGTGTTATCATTCATATTCTCTGAAAAATGGCCAAAAGAATTGCAAATTCTGTATGAGCACAACTCTACATAATAACTGGCTCACACTGGGTCTTTGGCCCCAAATGTTTACAAAGTTTGGGGGACCTCTGTGTTAAACTCTCGTAAATTAAGATCTAAAGGTAAGAGCTGTATAATTTTTGCATGCAGTGTTTTACTCTTTGGTAATTTGCTTCATGTCGTTTGAAATCTTGAGTTAATAGTTATTAATAGTGTGTTTTTCCCTGTAGCTGGCTGAGGTGAGAGAGGTGATGGAAGCAGAGATGAGAACTCAGCTCCGCAGGCAAGCGGCTGCTCACACAGACCACGTGCAAGACGTCCTCAAAGTCCAGGAGCAGGAGCTGAGATCAGAGGCCGAGCAGGTATTCCCCTTCTGTCCATTACGTTTGGAACAAGAGACTCAGGTTTGAATGGTTCATAATTTTGAATTATACCAAAGCTGTAGGGAGAGCTGTCAGGAAAAATCTAAACAACAACAGCGAAGAAACTGCCAGACCTGCACCGTGCCACTTTAAGTCCTACCCTGCTGTTAGTTATGTTTTGCATGTATCACACCTTCAATATATATTTTATTTTCTTCAGGTTTTGAGCAGCAAGTTGCTAGAGCAGGAAACCTTGTACCGACAACTGACTCAGGAACAGCTTGATAACTTCACTCTGGACATGAACACAGCATACGCAAGATTGAAGGGCATGGAGGAGGCTATCGACAGTAAGAGAACCAGCATGTCAAACATAAGTGCCAAAGAAAACAATCTCTTTAGTATTGGCAACTACTCTGTTGCCTCACTATTCTACAGTGGTGATCAAACTGATAAGCAGAGGACACTGGCCAAGCATCACTCAGATGCCTTAGGGTGAAAAGGGCTAAAACAGTACTTCAAGCAGTATTCTATCAATAGGATTTATTAAAAATCACTACTCAAAACCAAAATAGAAAGGAATAAAGGCTTAGTTCCTGAGCTAAATTTATGAAAATTTCGTTTTATATTCTGCTTTTATGCTCAGTTTTTTTGTTGAGTGCATGTCAGAAAAAACATGACTGTTTTGAAAGCTAACTGCCAGTATAACCAGGACAACTCTGAATTCCTCTTCTTTACAGCAAATCTATCTGTTCAGTACTTTTAATTTTCCCCAGTGAATAAACGGAATTGGAGTTCAGTGTGTGCAAATGCTTTCAATTCAAACTTGTTCTAGGTTGAGTTTTATTTTAAATCCATCATGTGCTGCTGTATTTAGTGGAAAGTATTGCATACATACAGTGACCAGGCTTGGGTTTAGTTTTAAGTTGCTTGTTTAGAATTGTGTATATGGTCAAATGTAAGCACTGTTCTTTTGTGCTCCAGGCCATGTGGTGTCAGAAGAGGAGGCCCGTAGAGCTCACCAGCTCTGGCTCTCTGTGGAGGCCCTCACTCACACTTTGAACACAGCCGAGGGAGAGAGCACCACTAAACCCCTGGAGAGTTCTGCTCAGGTGGTGCGAGAGAGCTGCTTCAACAATGAGTTTGCCGTGGCTCTGGCGTCAGCTCTGCCCAAAGAGTCCCTGGAGCGAGGCATTTACAGCGAGGCTTCTCTGCGTAACCGCTTTAACTCTCTGCGAGCAGTGGCTCGCAGGGTCGCACTCGTCGATGAATCTCACAATTCATTGTACCAGTATTTCCTGTCTTATCTCCAAGCAGTGTTGCTCTTTGAGGCTCAGCAGGAAGCACCCCCAGCCCAACTCGATGTGCAGGATTTAGACCCCTTTAAACTGTTGTCATATGCCAGCTATTGCTTAGAACACGGCGATCTGGAGTTAGCAGCTAAATTAGTGAACCAGCTGAGAGGAGAGGCTAGACGGGTGGTAGAAGACTGGCTCACCGAAGTCCGGCTCACACTGGAGACCAGGCAGGTGGTCAGTTTGCTGTCGGCTTATGCAAATGCTGTGGGCTTAGGAACCACTCAGTCCTAACTTGCACTTTTACATTTACCATCAAACACTTATTAACGAACACGCTAGACACAGCTAATGCACATATTTATAACTTTCAAAATATGAAGATATTCTATTTTAAAACTGTCAGAATGATCAAGCTAATACATGTTTTCTGTCTGTAGAGTTGATCAGTTTGAAGTGCTATTGGCTGTTGATTCTTTTTCAAGAAATTATCAGTTTGTTTTTGTCTCGGCTGTATACATTTCATTGATTAACTGACATGATTTAACAGTCTACACGTGGTATATGGAATAATAAATCATAAAAATATAAGGCTGACATGTCCTTTTATTTCCAAGGAGAATAGCAGATAATGATATAAATAGATGGTGCTACTTGACTAGCTATTCAAATTTATTTATTTATTTTTTTTTTTAAATAAGGTCACACTGAACTTAAACTCTTGCTCTAAACTGTGGTCTTGGTCTGGACAAAACTGAACCAGAATGTGGTACAGGGTTCCCTCTTCTTCCCGTCTACTTGAAAAGATCAATAAAAGATTAGAAAAAAATAAAGATGTCACAAATTATTTACATTTTTTTTCGATTACTGATGATGCATAGAAGCCTTTACTTTTTGTACAATTAACATGCAAAGAAAAGAACAACAGAAAGTGGATAAAATAGTGTTTGGAAAAAAAATATGAACCTAAAGCTTTCTTCATGAGGTTTGTTGAAGTGGTGCGCTTGAATGCTGCTAAAGCCACTAAAACCCCCGGAGCATTGTTCACTTCAGATCAAGTAAATTTTTCTTACTGGCAAAAATTTTGCAGGGTTTAGAGTTTGGTGTTTGTGCTTCTGCTCCAACCTGTTTCTTTAGTCTGAGATTCTGCGTAAGAAGTGCAACTTAAGAGTATCCCAGAATATGTGTTGTGACTGGTTCAATGGCGAGGTGAGCCTATAAATGCTGAAGGTTGAAGTTAACCATCTTTTAGTGTCTAACCACACATTTTTATTTACTTTTTCCTCAATAATGTGCTGCATTATGTTTTGTAGACGTCAAAAAGTGGAACAAAGATGAACCATTAAATAATATAGCACTTTTCCAATTACTGTAGTAGGCAATCAAAGCGCTTTACATAACTTAAGCCGTTTACCAGTGTTGCAGAACATCACGAGGCACAACAGAATGTGGAGGTGAGCATGATGTTATGATGTTTGAGCGGGGATCGAACCGCCCACCCGCCGGTCCAAGGATGGCCACTCTACCACTGCACTACTGCCGCCCTATTCAAGTGGACCTCTTTCTTTACACCACAACATATTCCTGGTACTGCACACCTAGGTGGCGCTACAGAAACTTAAACATGGATCTGTGATCTGTTTGCTTGTAATCAGTGTGTGTATAAAAGGTCAGTGAGTTTCTGGGCTCCTGACAGACCCTTTCATCTAGTGCTGCACTGATGTTTTCTGTCTGAGTCATAGGAAAAGCAAAAGAATTGTCAAAGGATCTGCGAGAAAAGGTAATTGAACTGTATAAAACAGGAAAACCGATATAAAAAGATATCTAAAGATATGAGAAGTGTTAGTTTATTAGTGTTCAAACTCTAATAAAGAAGTATAAAATGAAAAGGTCAGGTAGACCAAAAAATTATTTCAACCACAATTGCCAGGAAAACTGTTTAGGATGAACAGAAAACAAATAACTTAAGCTAAAATACAGGACTCTAGAAAAAAGTGGTGTGCCTGTGTCAAGAGGCACAATAAGGAGGCACTTGAAGAAAAATGGGCTGCATGGTCGAGTCACTAGAAGAAAGCCATTACTACACAAAAGCCACAAAACATCCCACTTGACATATATGCCAAACAGCACACTGGAACAAAGTCATTTGTAATGATGAGACCAAAATTGAACTTTTTGGCCGCAACCATAAATGTTACCTTTGGAGAAAAGTCAACAAGGTCTATGATGAAAGGTACATTATTCCTGCTGTGAAACATGGAGGTGGATCACTGATGTTTTGGGGATGTGTGAGCTACAAAGGCACAGGTCAAAATTGAGAGCAAGATGAATGCAACAGGTTATACTGGAGGGTTAGGGTTAGATTTGCACTCATGAGCCCAGAAGGTGCACATGGGACGTACTGTCATTGGCTACAGCAGCATAAAGTGAAGGCCTCGGTCTCCTGACCTCAAGATCATTGAGCCACTCAGTTCATGCAAGACAGCCCAAGAACTTACAGGAATTGTTTTTTTGTCAAAAAGAATGGGTAGCATTACCATCTGAGAAAATAAAGAGCCTTATCCACAACTACCACAAAAGACTTCAAGCTGTTGTTGATGTTAAAGGTGGAAATACACAGTATTAAGAACTGGGGTATGTAAAGTTTTGATCAGGGTCATTTGGGTAGTTTCTGTTGTCATTAGGATTTAAAAAGACTAAACACAGTAAAATGGTTTCACCCAACCACTGACTATGAGTGAAAGAAAGTTTTTATGTTATCATTCATATTCTCTGAAAAATCCTCACAAATCCTGCCAGGGTAATTCATGAGCTGTATGTGTTTGCATATGTGCATGAATTACATAGGCTAAGTAAATGTAAAAATGTCTTATGTGTTTGATTACTGTTTTTGGTATTATGTGTTTGATTTTTGGTGTCTTGTATTGCATAATTGTGTGTTTAAAAAAGATCAGATCTAGTGACATTGCAGGTTAATTGCAATGAATGCTGTGTTGTGAATAAAAGCATAAACATTATTATACAGTTCAGTTAAACTTTATTGATCCCCAAGGGGAAGTTCAGTTGTTAGGTCTCTTCAAATAAATTGATTCAGTCTTCATCTTCCACATCTGGTTGTTCAGTCTTATGGCAGTCAGGAAGAAGGCGTTCTTGTGGCGTTGCGTCCTGCAGCTCACTGATCTCAGACGTCTACTGGCTGCTCTCTGTTGTTCAAATGCAGGGGGTGCTCCATGGTTGTTGCTTGTAATTTAGTTGGAACTATGTGTGGAATTGGCTTTAAAGATTTTCAGTAGTCCAGATTCTGAGCCTGAACCCATGTTCCCTTTGGAGATGAGTGATCAGAAATGTCACCAGGGCATCTTTCTTTTTATCCTGTATTCATTCAATTTATATTTTGTGGAAGTTTCTTTTTGCTGCAAAATCCTAACCATTGTCCTACACCAATTCTGCTCATATTCGAGGCAGGAAATGTGTCATTGTCATAGTGGGGGTGACACGGTTGCCTTTCTTTATTTTGCCGGTTTTGCCAATGCCAATGTACATCCCTGGGTATACAGCAGACTCATATGTGTTATAGTTGTTGACCAGAAGCTTTTCCTTGAAGTTACATTCATCCTTGTAGTGGTCCTGAGGAGAGGGTTGAGAGAAACATTGATGGTTACTGCACTTTCAGCAACTTCGTCTTAATACTCTAGCTGTAATAGAGCAACAGAAAGGAGCTGTTTAACATTGCAAAGTAGTGGTAGGAGAGAGTATAGTTTGACAGCAAAGGATGTGGTGTGGAAGATGACTCTGGGGGTGAGGAAGATGAAGAGAGCAAAGGCAGAGCAGAGGATAAAGTGGTACATTTGAGGGGGTGGTCAGGAGCTTCCAGATGACTGGACTACGGCTGAGGTGATCAGGAGGAGAAAGTAGAAAGAAATGTAAGCGAGGGATGGCCAGTTTCCACAAATAAAATATTTAAATATTTTAGCTAAACTTTGAATAATATTTAAATATTTTTTTGTATTTAAATTAACTTTAATGAGAGAGGCGTTAATTGATGAAACTTATTTCTGAACATCATTTCTAAGTGTATTGGGGTATATTTTCAGAAACAAAGTTACAAGCTACATATTGTGTTTTGTAGATACAAATTAAACAGTGTTTGCTATTGTTATATTATCTATGTTTATATGTACTTATTTTCATCAAATGCAGTTTGCACACAACAAGCTGATTATTTTTAAAAGTAATTCCAAACTTTATGCAATTAGAGAAGACGCCCTGACATTCACCAACAAACTCTGAGACAAAGGATGGGAATGGAGTCGCAGCTGTGTGAAAAAGACCCACAGACCTGTCCACTGAGTGAGTGGACAGGTCTGTGTCCCCTCCACCTCCTGCTCTCCGAGTGTTGCCATGTCGTCACGTGACTCAGTGGCAGAGGTGAACAGAGCAGGAACAGGACGAGAGAGTTACTGCAGTTAACACAAACACTGCCAGTTGTGATCTGAGTAAAAATTATGGATTTATTTCATTTCTGGCCAGCAAAAAATAAATATATATTTTTCCAAATATATATTGTTGTCATGTTTTTACTGTAGATTAGTTTTAGCTGATTCCAGGATTTATTTTTAGAATGTCTTTTGCTTCGAGCGGGTGCAATTATTTATTTGATATGCGGTATTTGTAAGTAAGTAAGTACATTTTATTTATATAGCACCTTTCACAGATAGAAATCACAAAGTGCTTTACAAAGTGCAATAAAAGAACAATAAAACTTTGAGAATAAAAATTAAAACCACAAAATATTAAAACATAAAAAGCCCAATCAACTAAAAGCTTGTTTAAATAAAAGTGTCTTCAGCTGCTTTTTAAAAGAATCAACAGAAACATTCACTCGCAGTGACAGGGGCAGGGCGTTCCAGAGTCTTGGGGCGACTGCTTGGAAAGACCGGTCTCCCCGGGTTTTAAAACGTGTTTTGGGGACCGTTAAAAGGTTTTGACCAGAAGACCGAAGAGCACGTGAGGAGGAGTAAGGGGTCAGCAGGTCAGTGACGTACTGGGGGGCCTGTCCATGTAGAGCTCTAAAAGTCAAGACTAAAATTTTTAAATCAATTCTGAACTGGAAGCCAATGAATATCAAATAAATCAATATTTGCACAGATTACGTATGGTTACAGTACTGATGCTGTATGTATGTTGTATGTTGTACATTAACATATGTACTTTTTATTGTGGATCTGTGTGTTCTACTGCTGCTGTGGCACTGCGCCTTAGAGAAATTTACCTTCAGGGACAATAAAGTATATTTGATTTGTGTCCATACCTAGCGTAACGTGAAGGTAGAGGTGGCAAAGGCCAAACAGAAGACATGATGATGTGTCGAGCTTGGATAGTAAGGAGAGAGGGAGAGATATACTTGTTCTGTTTGGCTAGACATAGATGAAAAGATTAAATATAGAGATGGAAATGTGTCGACAGGTGACAGGAGGGTGAGGGAAAGATGGAAGGAGTACTTTGACGATCTGATAAATGAGGAAAATGGAGAGCAGAGTAGTAGAGAAGCAAATATTGTTGCACAGGAAGTAGGAAGGATTAGCCAGGATGAAGTTAGGAGGGCTTTGAAAAGGATGAAGAAAGGAAAAGCAGTTGGTCCTGCTGACAGACGAGTGGGGGTATGGAAGTGTATAAGAGACAGCAGTAGATTTTTTACCTAGGTTGATCTAGATCTTAGAGATGATGAGATGGAGAAGATGCATCATGTGCACATTTACAGCTAGCACATGTTGCAGATGTTTAACAATATGCATTGTCCCTACTAAATACTTAAATAAATAAACAGCAGGCAAGGCTTTGGCTGTGTTCAAGAATCAATCAAGATTTCCTAAAGTTTTTTTCACGCATGGGTTGTTACACAGGCCATAGTATAATAAGATGCCTGATGTTACTGTTGTGTTGTCACATAATAAAAGTTTTGTTAATGGATTGCAAAAATAAAACTATTTTGTCCTGCTGAACCCTCCGACAGGCTGCACCCCTCTGGCCTTCTGCTTTAAAGCAGTGAGGACCAAACCATTTCAATGATCTGTGTAGAAACTGAAAATTCTCATCGAAAAAAGCAAATACATAAACTGGTGTTGTGCAGAGTTAGCAAGTGCCATTGGTCAGGTTTAAAGTCAGAGTACGTTCATGTCAGAGCAGTCAGGACTCACCGAGCCGTAGAGCTTTCCCCTGTTGGTCATGGCAATGAACAGACCACTTCTCACACCAAACAGAGTCACCACTCCTCTGGATACGGGGGAAATTTCTAAAAGAGCTGTGATCAAACACATATGAAGTGATTGAAGTTTAGCCAAATGAGAAATAGCTACATTGATTTAGAAAGTGTATTGGTTTCATAATGGTGCAGTGCATTTTTTTCAATCTACAGTTCTTTCACAAGTGTAATCAACCTAATGAGAGTAAAGGCTGTGACTTTAGGGCAGTGTTGTTTTTGACTCTCGGTGCAGTTGAGGAGGATGGATTGGTGCTGCTACGGTTATCGTTTCCTGCAGAGAACCATATATCAACATTGGCATCATCAGTGAGGTCATAAGATTGCCCGTATGTTACTTTGTGTATAGACAGAGCAGAGACACCAGAACACACAGAGGGAAGGTCTTTAAGATATATTGTGAACAGTGCTGAGTCAAGATGGACCTGGTGGGATGCATGTAGACAGAGCCAGGCGTGCAGACTTTGGCATACTGGGACCAATTACCCAAATGTCATTCTATTGAATTTAGTCTATATAATTTTGTCATTATATTGTTAGGGCTGACAGTGTTAAATATGTGTTTCAGTTTGAAAAACCCAGCACCAACAACATATTTTTAACTAACAATGGTCTGATGTTTTTAGAGAAGACGTAATTGTCTGTCTTAATCAAATAATTGACTCTTCAGCCAACCAACATAATATATTTCTGTAATATTCCATTATTTGATATATTAACACTGTCGCTTTTATCACTGTACTCACACAAGTCATACAGAAAAGCTCAGAAAAATACTGCCTAAGCTTTAGCTGGTGCAATGATAAAATCAGTAAAACTCAGACGATCAGGCTTAATCTAAAAAGTTTGGCAGTTTCCTCTTTCTCAGAAAAAGCATATTGAACTTGTAATGCTTTAAATAATTGCTTATTGAAGACTTGAAGAACTTCATTTAGATGTCACTTGATAATAAAAAAAAAACATTTATAATTAAGAAAATCATGTGTCATCAATAATGTTGATGCTAGAACACGTACTTACTGTATCGGTTCTCGTTATGCACGCCTGTAATCTGTCCATTTGGAGAGATCTGGATGTGAAAGCCAATGCCCACATTGCAGTAGAGCCTCCGGAACCGCTTTATTCCTAGAAGGTATTCTGGGTCTTCATTTGTGGCGTCCCGTTTATCCCAGGAACTGATCAGGACTGGGAGCAGAGGCCCCTCACTCTGTGATGGCTGTCTGCTGCTGACATGAAAAGAGCTAAAGACACAGGTCAGAAAGAGTCCGTACCAGACCAGTGGCAGCCTAGACCCAGATAAGCACATTGTCTGCTCCAATATCCAGCAATATATTTAAATGAAGCAAAGTATTTGCATAAAATTGAAATTAGAAGACAAAGCAGATGAAAATGTTTCTGTACATTATATTTACATGGCTAAAAATCCCAGGTCGCCTGGTCACTGTGGCTAAGGGTTGACTCAGACGGATCTAACGGTGGGGCATATTTATGTGCTCCATATGAGTACATCACAAACCCCTGCTGTCTATTTGTGAGTCACTGGTGGGAAGTAAGTAAACAAACATAATACTTCAAACACAACTGAAAACAGAGAGGAAGACACACATGAGCAATAAATAATATGAAGACTCTCTATCGCCTGTAACTAAAAATACATTAAATAATAGTAATAATAATAATACAGAGTCCATTATTTATTCACTCCACAGTCACACACTGGTGTTGAAGACGTAGCAGCCATTTTGCGCCAATGGACTCTAAAAAAAAAATAAAAAAAAAATAAATAAATAAATAAATAATTACATTTAAAAAAATCAGATCTTTCATGTCTTTATTAAGAACAACAAAAAATTACATAGTGCTAGTGGGAAAAGTAAGCTAATTGGAGTCAGGTTTTAACACACCTGGAGTCTTGTTAAAATAATACATTTGGAGGTGTGACTACAGCTACTTTGACTGATATTAACCCCTCAAACTTTTGGAGTTTGCCCTACCCAAGAAGAACATGGGGGATGCAACAGAACAACAGCCCAAAACACCGGAGCAAGTCCACAACAGAATGGCTTCAGAAAAACAAACTCCACCTTTTGGAGTGGCCATGTCAGAGGCCAGACCTCAACCCAATCGAGATGCTATGGATTGACTTAAAGAGGGCCAAACACATGAGACCTCCAAAGAATATGACAGAGTTATGGTCATTCTGCCAGAAAGATTGAGCTAAAGTTCCTCCTCAACAATGTGCAGGTCTGATCCACAGCTACAGGAAGTGCCTGGTAAAGGTTATTGCTGCCAAGGGGAGGTTCAACCAGTTATTAATGATAAGGGTTTACTTACTTTTTCCACTGCAACTTTGAATGATGAATGAGTGAGTTCAATAAATACATAAAAGATCAGAATTATTTTGTGTAATTATTTTTAGACACATTATGTTTGTTAAAATCCTTGACTTGACTGAGATGAAGATCAGAATACATTTTAAAACAAATTTATTCAGAAAACCATGAAATTCCAAAAGGTTCTCTCACACACACACACACACACAATAATAATAATAATAATAATAATAATAATAATAATAATAATAATAATAATAATAATAATAAATTAACTCTATTGCACTTTGTGAGAGGCTCAGCCACTTAAACTTAGTATCAGTTCTAGAGCCCAAGATGCTTCGCTGCAGGAGGTATCTGGGAAGAGGGAAGTCTATGCAGCCTTAAAGACATCGCACTTGTCCTGCCAGTTTGGACCAATGATGTGGCAGTATATAATAATAATAATAATAGTAATAATAATAATAATAGTAATAATAATAAAGTGATTAACCCATCAGGTTTTCATCTGAAGTACCTGGTCTTTGCAAAGTCTTTCTGTTGAATCCCTGCAAGTGGTTCTGAACCAACCATCTGGTGAGTCAGCCAGAGGAGGAGGTGGACCAACACACATATTGGACCTGAAAGCTCTTCAGAACGTCACTGTTTGACAGTTAAAGGATGTTTTATATCTTTGATTCTCAGAAAATCTATTGATAAAAAAACAAAAAAACAAGGGCACAATTGGAACACAACAAAGATTGGCTAAAAATGTGAACTACTACATTCTAAAGATGCTTTTCATGAGGCTTCAGAACAGCAGAGCAGCAGGCCTATATGAACTACTGAAGCAGAAAGAAACGCAGCAGCAGTGATTCACACCAGCACTAACCGTGAATGCTTGATATCATGTGACACTTGCGTCAGAGCATTGCTCATACAGGACTTCTTTTCAAAGAACAAGAACACTGCGCAGTGAGGTATACATGGGCCTAAGTGACAGCTTCCAGAGGAGAGTGCTTATTGTGATGGGAAAACCATACCAACACTGGGGTCTACGCAGCAGTACTTTATGCATCATATCCTGTCTCCTGGCTACTCTTCATCAGCCAAATTCAAATCACATTATCAATCCTTAAGGGGAAATTCACTCTTCTATGTAATTTGAAATAAGTTTCTTTCACTTTGTTCCACGGTGTCAGAGCGCTTCTGCCTAAGGTTGTGAGTTCAAATCCTGGCCAACTCTAACATCCTCAGCTAACATCGGTCTTTCTGTGAGGAGTCTGCATGTCCTCCACGTGTTACTGTGGGTTCTCTCCGGGTACTCCGGCTTCCTCCCACCGTCCAAACACATGTACAGGTTAATTGGCAAATTTGAAGTGTCCCTAGTGAATGAAAGAATGGTTGTCTATCAGACTCTGTCTATAAATGTCAGTGGTCACCTCTGTGACTATATGACCACTGTCCAGGGTGTACCCCGCATCAGGCCCAAAGCTGCTGGGATAGTGTCAAAGTCAAAGTCAAATTTATTTCTATAACACATTTACAGATGACTGAGCTACACCAAAGTGCTTCACAGTAAAGTGCAAAATAATATATTAATAGATTAAAATACGATACAATGGGCAACAATACAATAACTGCAGGAGTTAAAATAATGTAAAAGAACATTAGAAAAGTAGCAAGGGGTCACTGTATACTGGGACATTAAAAGAGACTCTGATCAAAGGCTAGAGAAAAGAGGTGAGTCTTCAAAAGAAACTTAAAAATGTTTAGAGACTGGGCTGCACGGATGTGGAGAGGGAGGCAGTTCCAGAGTCTGGGGGCTGCTACTGCAAAGGCTCTGTCCCCTTTGGTTTTTAGCTTGGACATGGGATCTTCCAACAGCAGTAGGTCAGCTGACCGTAGTGCTCTGACGGGGATGTGGTGGTGGAGAAGTGTGGTGTAATATTTCTATGTGAAGGGTTGTTTTTGTGTGCCTAGGTTATTTTTCACTTTGAGGAGTTTATGTTGCTTATCTAAGGATTTATACTTATGCATGGATGAGAACATGTTATGATAATACAGCTAAGATCATGGGAAGGTAAAAGAGAAAACATGATGTCAAAAAATGTATGGTTTAAATCATGATAAGGTGGTTGTGCAAACACACACAGGGAAAATTTACTGGACAGGACAGAGAGTCTTTGTCTGGAGAAACCAGGTTTCAAAGGAGGAAGAGGCCGATGAGGAGGGGTCCTCAAAGCCCTAACGAAATAGACATAAATAAACTGTCATGTGAAAACTGTATAAAAGCTTGGGTCTAATGTGTAATCTTCAGTAGAGCAGGTGTGTCCACTCGGGTGGTTTATTGTGTTGGTTGTGAATAATAAAGACTCTATGACATTGAAATGTTGGTGCGTTCATGACTTATTCCATCTGATTGTGCCAAAGACTGAGAGGTCAGTTTTTGGACACAACAATAGGCTCCAGTCACCCATGTCCCCTAACGGGACTAAGCAGAAGAAAATGAATGAATTTTCAAGAGAAAAGGGGAAAAAGAGGAAAAGAGTGGAAGGAAAGAAAAGAAAAAAGTGAAGGGGGAAAGAAGAGAGGAAAAAAAGAAGAGGAAGAACAAAGGAAGAGCAAGAGGTGAAAAAGGGGGAACTATCAATTTAGCATTTGTCATTGTATTTTTTTTTACTTTTGATTTTTGATACTTATATTTTAAATATTTTGAAATGGAATGTACTGTCTGAAATGTATATATATTGTACTTAGTGCTGTAACATGCACAAATTAAACAAAATAAAACTTTGGGAATGTTCATTCATTCATTCCTTCACTTTGTCGCTTTGTCCCGTTAGGGGTCGCGGGTGACTGGAGCCTATCCCAGCAGCTTTGGGCCTGTGGCGGGGTACACCCTGTACAGTGGCCAGTTAGTCGCAGGGCTGACATTTAGAGACAAACATTGACAGACAACCATTCACTCTCACATTCATTCACTAGGGACACTTTAGAGTTGCCAATTAACCTGTACATACATGTCTTTGGACGGTGGGAGGAAGCCGGAGCACCCGGAGAGAACCCACGGTAACACGTGGAGGACATGCAGACTCCTCACAGAAAGACCAGAGTCGGCCAAGAATGTTTGAGCCGGCCGGGTTTTGAACTCACGACCTTCTTGCTGTGAGGCAGGAGTGGGGAGTGGCTTTAAGTGGGGACCAAAGCAGAGAGCATTTCATACATCACCATAAAATAATAAGAAAGCTAATTTGATAATTCTTCAGTTCATATGGAAGACCAAAACCAAAAATATTAACAAGGTGACATTAATGCATAGGATTTTGAAACAGTGATTGGCAGATTTAAAATGGAGGTTCCATATTCCAAGTTCCATATTTAAGAAGCTATTAAGAATTAAAGTGAGATTTTGAGATTTCTAAGATTCCTATTCTATTATCTGTTCTGGAAGATGATATTCAGCCATATTGTTTCTCCTCATGGATCAACTCTGTGGAATAATAGAATAGTTACAATTGGCATAAAATCAATATATATAGAAAGAACTGGTATGAAAATGGTAACATACTCCAATAATTCAAAAGTTTTTACTGATTTGAATGCTGAATGGTTTGTTTGTATTGATGAAATTTATTTTGGAAGATTACATAAAGGGGACTTCTTTTTAGAAACTTTTGCCAGTATTAAAAGCATGTCATTGAAATGAAAAATAAAGTCCGTTATTTTTTGTTTTGTCCCTTTGGTTTGTCTGCTCGAAAAGGACATGTCCACAGTAAATTGACTGTATCTCTGTAAATATAAGCGGTATTTCAATATTTCTGGTATAGATTTCCCAGAAGGGAAATTTTTCAACAGTTTCAGAATAAATCAAGATGGAAAACAGCAAAATAACCCCAAAAACCTTTCCGCCTAAAAAATAAAAAATATTTGGATTAATATCTTTTTAGATGAAGTCTGTTGAAGCTCAAACACTATTTGAAATTACAGCCACAAGTGTCAACATTACCTGCACCAAATATAATTGTTTTATTGTGAAACCAACCGAAACTTTTAAGATTTTTTTATGAAATGGCCAGGCGGAGTCTCCATTATAAAGAATAGGGCAAAATTTGCACATTTTGGTACCACCTGTTTTTGTCTGCTGCTGTTTGGTCTGTGTTTGAAAAAAATGTAAATGGCTTATTTGAGCTTGTATAGTCTCAGAGATGTGCTGCTTTGCCATCATTTTCTGAGTGTCTGAAACCCTAAAATCACCTAATTGGGCTTAAAGGGTTGAGATATATTGAACAAATTGTTTTCAGGCAATTTCTAAACTTTCTTCCAGGGATTATTCATAACAAATGTTTTCCAATAATGGATAATGTATGGGACCGTGGTAATATAACAAAAGTCCAATTTTATTATTGTGCTTTTGTGGGATGAGTGAGAAGCATATCTTCCCCACAGCTGTTTCCGTTACAGGAGGAAGAGCAGACCTGGTTGTGAGAGGGTAACCTTTGAGGAGGCTTAGCACTCCTTTGGGAACAGCAGCCATAACAATCCAAAACTCTTTTGGAGTCACAGGAATTTTATAAGTATTAAGGTATTTTGAATAGTTATTTAGTTGTCCCTTGGCATTAAACAATTGCTTTACAAAGAGAATACCCTTGTCGATTCAGTTTTGGAAAAATAATGATTTGTTTTTGTATAAAATATTACAGTTGTTCCATATAATATTACTTTGAGGAAAAAATATAATGTCTGTAAATTAGTAACCAGGCTAACGGCATTTGCTTATGAAATTTGGAAAGTTTAACAAGAGGTTTGTCTGTATTAAAGCAACAGAGGAAGACCACCTAGTTTGGAGAAGATGAAGCAAGGAGTGAAATTCCAGACTGATTCTGGATTTCTCAGGATATTATGTAAGCAATTGATTTTGAAAGTTTAATTTAGACAATACAAGACATTTTTTTTTGTATAGCCTAATATCAAATCAACAGCCGCCTCAAATGGCTGCACTAGAAAACATCCCCTGTCCTTAGACCCTCCATCAGGGTGAGGAAAAACTCCAAAAAAAACACAGCCGGGAAAAAAGAGAAACCTCAGGGAGAACCACAGAAGGAGGGATCCACTCCCAGGACGGACAGGCCGTGCAAGAATGTATCCAAAACAGTTGAAAACAACACAGAAAAACATAAAACATAATTACAAAAATAAACATTTTTATTTGTATTGTCCAGTGTCCACTCTGTGTGTGTGTAATGGAGGTCAGACCGGAGCCAACATCAAGATAGATGAAAGATGAGCTGGGGTTTCCCTGGAAGAAACAGAGTCCAGGAAGCTACAGCCAGTGTGAGCGTGTACCTACAGCTACAGCCAGTGTGAGTGTGTACCTACAGCTACAGCCAGTGTGAGCGTGTACCTACAGCTACAGCCAGTGTGAGCGTGTACCTACAGCTACAGCCAGTGTGAGCGTGTACCACAGATACAGCCAGTGTGAGCGTGTACCTACAGCTACAGCCAGTGTGAGCGTGTACCACAGATACAGCCAGTGTGAGCGTGTACCTACAGCTACAGCCAGTGTGAGCGTGTACCTACAGCTACAGCCAGTGTGAGCGTGTACCTACAGCTACAGCCAGTGTGAGCGGTTACCTACAGCTACAGCCAGTGTGAGCGTGTACCTACAGCTACAGCCAGTGTGAGCGTGTACCACAGATACAGCCAGTGTGAGTGTGTACCTACAGCTACAGCCAGTGTGAGCGTGTACCTACAGCTACAGCCAGTGTAAACCTAACCCTATGATCAATCAGTCTCCATACTTTTGTTGAAATAAGTATGTTTTGAGTTTGCTTTTGAAAATCTCAACAGAGTCAGATCGCCGCACTTCACCGGGAGCCCATTCCACAAAAATGGGGCTCTATAAGAAAAGGCTCTGTAGCCAGCAGACTCTTCTTTATTCGAGGAAGTTGAAGGAGGCCAGCGTCCTGAGAGCGAAGGGTACGAGCTGGAGTATACCAGGTGATAAGGTCAGATAGGTAAGAGGGCGCGCGTCCACAAAGGATTTTATAGGTTAACAAGAGAACTTTGAAATCAGCTCTAACATGAATAGGAAGCCAGTGTAATGAAGCCAATGTGTGTTTTGCTTATTCTCATTCCTTGTGGAATTGGTATTGACCTATCTCTTTGTCCAGGGTTTGCCTGCCAGCATGCCAAACTGTCCTACGTACTACTTACCTCTCATCATCTCAGCCTCTACAATTCATCACAATCATTGAAATAAACTTGCCAGTTGTGATCTGATTCTGGGTTCAATCAAAATCCATGACAGGAATCCCATGTATAATATTGTCATTACAATATTTTATGGGTAACAATTCACATTTTTTAAGGTTCAAACACAGACCTGATGTTTTAGAGAGTATTTTAATAAAGTGTATTGCTTTAGGGATTTGTTTGTCATGGGTCACGTAACCTGCAATAACCGAATGAAACTTTAAGTAGTAAACCTTTTTTGATACAATTGTGTTGACAAGGTTTATTGTTTCAGAAAGTTTTACTTTCCCATCTGTTATGGTTTAACCCAGTGTGTGTTGTTTTGTGTCCCTAGTCTTTGTCTCCCTCGTGTGGTCATGTCTTTTGTAGGTTGAGCCGGTGGGCGTGGCGCAGAAGCAGCTGTATCGCATCTCCTCATCAAACCCAGTATAAAAACCCCAAGCCTGCCTACCTGCCTGCTACTCTTTTATTAGGACTTTGCCACGATATGACCGATCCGTCACCTCCTTCCGAGCTCAATAAACTATCCTCTAATTTTCACTACGTCTGCTTTGGGGTCCTTACGCCATCACTAATAAATACTTACATTTTCTGTAGGCAAAACTTGAAAATCTGAAAAAGGTATGTTTTCTGTGCTTTCGAACCATTTAGAATAGAGTTGTTGTAGAGTTGTCAATTTTCTGGCTCACTGAGCTGTTGCTGAAATAGGCCCTGGCCAATTAGGAC